>LDEV01001881.1:4770-36304 GCA_001014755.1 Blastomyces silverae | reverse complement strand
CGTGGTCATGGACCATTGCGACATCCCGCGCAACACGGTCGCCGAGCCGCTCACCCAGCGCTACCCGCCCTTCTTCGACCCGGTCGATCTCCGTACGAGATGCACGTTCCCCTCCTGTCTCACCTCGTTCTGCTGGACGGAGCATACCAGCGCGGACGATCCCCGGTGGAAAACCGTCTACCTCCATATCCTCCGTAAGGTGCGCTTCAATGCGTCGATTGACCATGTTTGGATGGCGCAGTTGATCGTCCCCAACGAGATGCTGATGGAACGCCATTGGGACGAGTGCTTCCGGTGGAAAACGGAGATGATGGCCATTGAGAAGGAGACGTATGAAAATGAGGAAAGTAACAATAACGGTAACGATAGAGACTCCAGCCATGAAACCTACGTCGCTCGGAAGACACTACTCCGCCGGCGGGAGGAGATCGTAAATGCCCTCTTCCACCCGCGCCGTCTACACAACTACCCACACATCCTACGTAGACTACAACAAGCGAGTGAAAGTGCAGGCATGCGCATTCCCTGTCCTCTCAATCGCCGCCCGTGGACTCCCCCCCCAACCAAACCAATTGTTACAAGCGACAAGATACTTGATATAGACCTGTCTAGAAAGGCCATACCGAGAGAGTCTGAGTCTGACGGCGTAGCGTTCAAACCGTTCATGACTGAGGAGGATTTTCAGCCGTATGGCAAACGGGTGGGCGGCCCTGTGCCGGCGGCCCGTCGAGGAGAGCAGAACAAACCGACTTCGTGGTTGGGAAGGCTGTTTAAGCTCGCAGCTTAAATCGAATTAACACATTAATACGTAGTTAATCAATGGAGGATAATTCCGTGCAAAGTTCAATATCACCCGCCACCTTTGACCCGCCTCAATTTATGTACATCCCCAGTAACTACATAGGTAGAGACAGGAAAGCTTGCAAAGATGAAAATATAAAAAATATAAAAGAATAAAGTTTAGAAAAAAATGAAAACAGAAAAAAATAAAGACGACGCGAGCAGGATTCGAACCTACGCCCCCGAAGGGAAGAGATTAGCTAATTCTAGTCTCTCGCGTTAACCACTCCGCCATCGCGCCTTGTCATGCCGAGTAATCGCCGATATTTGATATTCGACTTATTGCTGTCGCCACCCAACCAAAGCTACATGGAAAAAAAGGGGGAGTTCTCTAAATATTCTATTTTTTAAAAAAAATGGGATCGAATGGGGAGATATTGAATTGGACTACCTTCAAACCTGCTAAAGATATATTTGTATTCTTCGTTCTGCAAGCAAAAAAGGATATGCAAAGTAATAGCTATACGTAAGGTATATCACACGGGAAATTATCCCAGCTTCCTCAAACGCCCAACCCAAAAGCCTGAACAAACCAACTGTGCCAGAGCAAAGCAATTACTACCACTTAACACCGGATCGCATCCAGCGTAGACAATTATGAACAAAATAGGGGAATGGCTATGAAGATACAGATGCCATATACAAAAAGCTCCGAAGAAAGAAGATCACTAGTACCCATGGGGCCTGAGGCAATTGAATTATCCCTCCAGGTTAGTTCCGTTTTCCACTGGCACAAGGTTAATTAATTATTGGATAGCATTTTTTGACTGTGTACCCCATAAATATGGCCGCTTGACGGACTGAGATGGCCCTCGCTCGTCTGTCCCACGTCCGATTTACTCTTCTCACCAGTCCGGCAAATGTTGCGTGCCTTCCTGTTGGCTGCCAGGATTTTTGCAAATTTGGATTTTTCTCTGATGACGGCTCCTTTCCAATAGAATATGTAAATGGGAATGGTAACCAAGAGTGAGATAATCGCCAGAATGGTCGAGGGCCATTCAAGTTGATACTTGTTGCCGATGTTTTCGTACACTATATCATATCAATCAGCAAAGGAAAGCCAGCTTTCACCCATATTGGGGTTATTAAAACTCACATGGTGTTGAGTACATCGCTGCAATGCCAGCAAGGAAATCCCTTGCGAGTGCATTACCACCCGTCGCAGATGCGGAATATGGCCCGTAACTTGCGACCATGTAGTCAATCGTCGCCATGTAAATGCAGTACTATGATATGATCGTGTTAACTTGCAATACACGAAGAATGCGAATATTATGCATGGGGGTTTCAATTTACATTTGCAACGGCAATCAACATAGAAAATATCATTGGGGCAATCCAATGTACTTGAGGTGGACCTAAACTGGTCCAGGCAAATCCGAATAAACCGATGGTTTCAAGAGGGGCAGCTAAGTACAACAGCCATGTCAGCTTCATGGACCCTTAAAGGCATAGATAGATACGCAGGACTAGCCGTACTGAATAGCAGCCACCATAGCCTTGATTCTGGCTCAAGGACATTTGGATCTCTCCTATGAATCTTTCGGTGCTTTGTCATGATGGGGAGAAAGGAGATGTAACCGACGAAGTATCCGATGAGGATGCTATGGCGCAAGATTAGCAACACATTCAAACTTTAGACATCCTTTGCCTGCGGATCGTATACACTTACGGTATAAAAGCCAGACCAACTTGGATGGTGCCAAATCCCCATTGGGCGTACACAGGCTGGTACGATTCGAGGAAGGTGAAGATCAAGGCATCGCTAAAGCCACTGAGAACTGACAAACAAAACACGATGGGCTCGCGCACAAACATACTAAACGGTCGAAGCCAGATTATCGCAACAGCTTTCATCGAAATCCCCGGTCCTTGGATCTCGCCGGGGCCGTAAATACCTGGCTTCCCTGCCCGGCGTCGCCGTTTAGCCTCTCTGTCTAGCAATATAGTAGTTCTTGTTTCTGGGACGAGAAACATGTGAGCGAGTTGAGCAGCGACTCCAAAAATGAGCTGAACCCAAAAGTTCCACCTCCAGTCGAGATAAACCTCCATGAAACCGCCAACGATGGGTGCTATGACAGAACCCGTAACAGAAGAAAGTACAATGAAAGCGACAGCAAACTGTTGGTCGTCTGGCTCCCACATATCTGCAATCATGCCCAGTGTAACAGAACCACCAGCGGAGGATAAACCGCCGAAAAAGCGCCCGACCACGATGGTGGGGTAATTCCGAGCCAACGCGCAAGGGATTTGCCAAATGTTTACCAGGGATAAACTCAGCTGCATGATAGGATACCGGCCAAGCTCTTCACTCCAAGGGGCCCATAGCTCACTGCCAAACGCGTAGGCGACGAGGAAAATCATCTGGCCCACTCTGGCAGCTTGCTCAGAAATAGAGAAATGATGAGCTAGAGGGGTGATGGCATTGGCGTAGATGCTTGTATTGAAGTTCATTGATAATTGCACGAAAAAGACGACGCTTAGAATTGTCCACTTTTTCCATCGCGGGAAGCTGAATCCCAGTATCCCATAGCACTCGCTTTCAAGAAGCAGTGTCTTTGTAACCTCATCTTCTTGTGCTGACACTATCGGTGGTATGGGTGCTATTGGCAGTAATTCACGCTGCCCATTACGTAGGGGATAGTGATCTACTCCGCTCGTAGGATCAGACCCCGATGTGAAAGAAGATAACCGTAAGGCATCACTCTCAGCAGAGGACGGCAGCTTGTCACGTAAGCTCGCTTGAAATTTTGGGATGAATCTGGGGTAGGTTTTATGGCGTGAATGAGAGCGTTTATGTTCTTCTTGCGCCGCGATCTGAGCAACCGGGTCTGAGGCGGTCATTGTGTAATAATGGGATTATCAACAAATAGTATTCCACAAGATAAGGCTGCGGAATAGCTAGACAACTGGGAAAAGCATATAGAATAAAAGAAAAGCGAGAAGAATGCAATGAGCAGGAAAGTAAAGAGAAGAAGCGATGAGAAAACAACAATAAGGCGATGGCAAGCAGCAGCAGCAGCAGCAGCAACGAAGCAGCAAGCACACTCCCGCGCCGAGGGAGGAAGAACCGTCACAGCCATATTGGCTCGCTGCTGCTGTGATTATCATTATTCCTGCCGTTGTTGTTACCATTTATCAAGCACAAGGAGAAGGGATCAGTATACGGAATTTTGAGTGTTCGGTATATACAGACAGCCAGAGATGCCCATGATATGAACAGTAGTTACATTGTAGTATTGAGGTGTTGTCTGGGAGGTTTCAAAAATAGTAAGCATATCATGAGCATCCATGGCGATATTTCAGTCAATGTTGAATTGCCAGATGCTTAAACAGCGTTGCTGCCCTCAGAGGGTATCTATAAATAAGTTGCAATTACTCCGTAGTTAGTTGTATGTTCTTGAGCCATGATCTGGGCTGAACTGCGATAGTTGGTTATGTCACCAACCCCTGGCTGACTAAATATATATTCGGCCGCATCCATGATCCACACCACACCTCGACTTCGATCAGTAAATATATGCCTGGACAGCTTCACACAACGTTGCTTCAGTCACCTCACCGGCCACATATCTCAAACTCATTATCACCAGCCGTGTTCAGTTCAGCCCTATTCTTCCCTGCTGCATGAATTTGTTCTCAGGCCTCTCAACCGTCGATCTCGAAAAGTTGCCGAAATTGCATGCCGAACCCGGCTAACAACCCAACCTTCCCAAGCCTTCGATCGCAAACGGAGCAATGGAGAAATGGAGATTTTGCATTGGAGCTGAAGCGATTGGGTTGAATTCGACATGGCATCAAAAGCCTCTTTCGGGAAAATGACGTTGTCCAAGAAAGTAAAGTTTCGAGTTACGGCGCCCGTTGTCCTCCATGAAATCACTGACATCACGGATTGAACGGAGTGCGCTGAATACACTCCCAGCACTCCCAGCACTGGCAGTAGTTGGCAGTGGTTGCCGTTGTTTACGCGTGACATATTTTCTTGATTATTCGATGTAAGCCAGAGAAATATAAGGAGAAGTCCTGAAGAATGCTGAAAGCGGGCTCGGAAATGGAGGCTGATCTAGGATGGGAGCCTCTTCCTTGACTTGCCCACTGAATCACTGGTTGAGATATCGGCGTTCTTTTTCACTGGCAGATCAACACTCTGGCGCTGCGGGGATGTTTTAGACCCGGTTAAAAGCCTGCCAGTTTCTCAACTATAGGAGGATGCAATGACTAGAGTTGCACAACGAATGTCAAAAGGATGCCCCGAACTTCTCCAGGCACTGTGTATCCCCCAGACTAATCCATCCCAGGTCCGAAACCAATCGTGAGGTGAAACTACTCTCATGGAAGGTGTTTTGTTCTGCGCATCGATGCCATCTGAAATCGGATGCCCCTGGGTTCAAGTAATGCTAGCGAGGAAAGAATCTCGTCCATGCTGTCATAGGCATCCGGAACCATATTTAGAAAAAGCCAATTCTCATCAGCCGAGAATACCTGCATCTCAAACAAGCTAGCGGAAAGGTTCTCTTTCCCGCGCCACCCCCCAATTTCCCCACAAAGTCGTCACAGGCTAGGGACATCTATAAAGTTATCCATAAGCTTAAATTGGCTTCCGCTCCACGCCGTTCCACTTCTACCGTATTTTCAACAATATCCTCTTTACGGAAACAGAATGAGGGCAGCTCTATGGGTTGGATTCACCAGCCAGAGCTACATAACTTGTCGAGTTCTGCCATCTGGCAAACTACTTCATTTAATTCTAAATCCTCAATTTGGATCTGTTGGCTGCATAGTTCACATTCTGGAAAATCTAGTGTTTGCATATTGGCTGGTATCGGATTCTGTCCAAAATGGAGATGAACAATGATGAAAAGGTAAGTCGAGATCTTCATCCTCATATTTGATACCGTACTTCACTATCACATGCATTGGTTTTGAGTATCAAGGTGCTTAATTGATATCATCTAAACCAGCCCGAGCACAGAAACTTGTACTAATATCATTTCTCATTTACTAGACCCTCCGACAGTCAGTTTGACACATTAGGGATGATTCCATTTGCCATCTATCACTAACTTTAAGATTGTTCAGGATTGAGAGGGAGTTGGATACTAAGATCTACCCTGGCACGGAGATTATGACAGATGTTGGTTCTCACCAATTTGTCAAGCGTTCAGATCGTGTCTTGGTCCCACAGCCATCTCAAAAGCCTAGTGATCCTTTGGTGAGTGAGCCCCCTGAGCATCTCGCTGGACAGTGGAAGAATGACCATTTATCGACAAAATAGAACTGGAGCCCTTTCTGGAAAGCATGCGCGATGTTTCTTTCAACCGCGGTGACATTTATGCAAGCATTTGGTCCCATGGCTTTAGCGCCTATGTTCCCACAATTAATACAAGAGTTTGATACCGACATAGCTGGGGTAGTTAAATTCACTGGTGTTTGTATCCTGGTCCTTGGGTTTAGCAATTTTTTCTGGTGAGTTGAATGGATTGAGTTAAACCAACTTTCACACCTATTTTCTGGCTCTTTTGTTGACAAGATACGTACGTATAGGGTCCCACTACAAACATGCTTTGGAAGAAGACCAGTGTTGATTTTGTCCACCTTGGTGTGTTTGATCGCCTCAATGTGGAGAGGCCTTGCCACGTCCTATGGGAGTTTCATGGGGGCCTCCATTCTGAATGGCTTTGGTGCTGGTCCAGCAGAGGTTAGAATCTTCTGGGTGTATTTGTAAATGGCAAAAGATTGTCCCGTCTGACGCACCGTAAAGACCGCGCAGCCACAAATAATCGCGGATATTATGTTTCTCCACGAGCGGGGCGCATACAATACGCTCTATTTCGCCTTTTATTTTGGAGCATTGGTGGTACGTGTTATCTTCACCCCGAGCTTCGCGGCGTGGTCGATACTAACTATTGCTAGGTGTCTCCCGTCATTGCCGGATCCATGGCACATAATTTGCACTGGCGCAACTTCTGGTGGCTCAATGTCGGCTTGCTAGGCTTTGTTCTAGTATTATTGATTTTTCTTTTCCCTGAAACGAGATGGCCTCGAAGCCACCCCATGGATCTGGTTGCAGGGAACGGGGTAGCT
Source organism: Blastomyces silverae (assembly GCA_001014755.1). Lineage (NCBI taxonomy): Eukaryota > Fungi > Ascomycota > Eurotiomycetes > Onygenales > Ajellomycetaceae > Blastomyces > Blastomyces silverae. Next base: position 29,380 of record LDEV01001881.1, on the reverse strand, counting down.
GACGAGACCACTACCGTCAAAGCCGATTCAACTGATACCGCATCGGCAAAGCCATCTACAGAGCCTGACGTCGAAACTGAACATGCGAACAGGGACCCGTACCTCCGCAAGGGAAGGCCTTCATTACGGCAGTTTAGGCTTTGCTCCATGGTTGAAAATCCCGTTAAAAGCCTGCTGCTTGACTTCTGGATCCCATGGAAGCTTCACCTTTTCCCTATTGTCCATTTAGCGGCTTTCATTGTGTCCTGGTCGGCCAGCGTCTTTCTTGTGGTCAATGTAACCCAGAGCCAACTTTTCGCCGCCCCGCCATATAATTTCAACAGTCAGACAGTTGGCTTTTTTAACTTTGCCGTCATAGTTGGAAATGGTATTGGCTTGGCTACAAACGGGTACCTCTCCGATTGGATTTCGATGCGTGCCACGAAGAAAAACCGGGGTATTCGAGAGCCTGAGATGAGACTTCCAGCGATGATACCGTATGTCATTATTATGATAATTGGCAACTTCGTCGTGGCATTTGGTTATGAGTATAAATGGGATTGGAAGGTATGAAGCCATCCACTTTTCTAACCCCCAACACACAATGACCAAAGTGTGATATTTTATTTCCCCTTTTCTCTGGATTTCACGGTCTGGGCATATGAATAAAATCAAACACTTCTAGGTAATCGTGATAATCGGCTATACCGCCGTTGGAATCCAGGTAGCTGCGCTTCCAGCTATAGCCAGCACATACGCCGTCGACAGCTACAAGCCCGTCGCTGGCAGTATTTTCGTCACCATAACCGTGAACAAAAATCTCTGGGGCTACGGCTTGAGTGAAGTCATTACGCCGTGGACACAGCGCAACGGCTTTATCCCCGCAATCATGCTGAATATGTGTCTGACCACTTTCTTCTGCGCTTGGGGGATCGTGTTTTATTACTATGGGAAGAGGCTGAGGAAGATCACGGCTAATTCGAAGGTGCATCAAATGTGATTTTGCTTCGTTTGGGCTAATTGCGCGTTGTTAGTTTTGTTTGATTGGTTTTGTGGTTTCCCTTTCTAATGTCTAATGCCCTGATTGAGTTGTGACATTTGGCGTGGCCGTGGGGCTGGTTCTATTAGGCTGCCAATATGTATGAAGTTCTTCTTTTTTCTTAGCTGTAAGGCCAAGGATTTTATCATGACCAGATAATGAGTTGTGTACGAGGATAGTGATCATGTATGCGAGTTTTAGCCAGTCGTTTCTAGCAATACGGGTATCTGCATGAAATGTGTATCTTGGGTTCGAAGAGAAACAAGTCGAGAAATGCACAAGGTACAAGCAAGTGTGTCTAATCCCGAGTGCACGATTCACCATGTAGTTTGAAAACGAATATCATTGATTTTTAACCCAGTTCCAAAGAACGCTGAAAATCGTGCACGCGATGCAACTTCAGTTCAGGTGAGTTGCGCTTAATCATCTTCATCGGGGTCATATAAATCCAAATCCAAGACAGCCTTCGGTTTCGGCCTGGGTGCTGGTACTCTTCCCATAGCAGTATCTGCCCGGCCAATGCCACCGCTTGCCCGGCCATGTCCAATCTGCTCCCCTTCAATACCTACCACCTCATCCATCGCTGTCCCATCGCCGCCAGCCGCAGCGCTGGCTTCGCCACCACCATCGACACCTACGCCCTCTGAGGCACGAATTAAGCGCTCAATTTCCCTCTCCACATCCACCCCTTCGCTCGCCTTTGCCTGTAACTGGCCCATCAACCCCATCCGTATCCGCTCTTCACTCGGGAATGCCATCCGTGACAAATCGCGTGACCAGTTCGCCGTTTCGTCAAGCCAGGACACCGTCTCCTGTGACAGCGCTGCAACTCCAACGCCCTTGCCCGACTGCTGTCCACCCGCACCCGCTCGCTCTGCATCTCCCCCGTTCTCTTCAACGGCATTTGTCTGCTGTCCTTGACCGTCGGTGTCCCCGGGGGGCGGTGTCGGCTTGATGGGACTGCTAGCGCTAACATCTGCAGCCGCATCACTGTTATAACGGCTAATTCTGCGCGCAAAATTGATAAGTAATTTGTAGTCAATCTCCTTTGTCCCCCTCTCTCTCCTTTTCCCTGCCCGCTTCAACCCAACAGGAGACCCGGCCGATACGCCCCCCATTTGCGTATCTGGATCTTCCCCTCTCTCCTCCTTTTCCCCGTCCACCTCAATCTCGCCGTCCGAGTCACTGCTGTCATCATCACTTGCACCAACCCCGTCCTGGCACGCAGTGGATATTTCATTCCCAACGCTCTCGACTTCACGGACGATGTCGCGCACCCGATCCTCCAGCGCGAGCGCTTCTGCGCGCAAACGTAGGATTTTAGCGTAATTCAATTGGTGCGTGTGTAGAGTTTTAAGGGCGCTTGAGAGCGCGTCGTCTGCCTCTAGGAGTGAGAGGGCTGCTGCTGGCGCTCCCGCGGCGGTTGGAGAAGAGACCATGGACATTAATAGATTGTTTAGCCTCGTTTCTAGGGTGCTGAGCGGCGTGAGGAGTTGGGAGTCCATGGCGAATGGCTTGTGAATGTATTGCACTGCTACTACTAGCAGGTGCAAAGAGTGGTATGTGGTAATCGGTTCAGTTGTTGCTTATCTGGACTGGATGTGGAGCTGAGAGTTTCGGTTTGGAGATTTTGACTCTCGAGCAGACACGTGCTCACGTGATCATATTCCGCCTGTGATCTCCTATAGAAAGCTCCCGACGACACAAGTCGAAAGTCGAAACTATCTGGTTTCATGGCTCTGGCTTCATGGCAATGATCTGAGAGCTTAAACAGCCAAGTCGCTTTAGATATGTGAGGCACAGAAAAACCATTCCTCCACGTACGCAATGATTAAAGAGCCACTTGAACAGCAGGGCATTCAATACTGCCTGGCTGGGACATCAGCTTTGATTTCCCACGGTGCAAAGAGATCTAGAGGGGTAAGTGGTCTTATCCAGGCTCATATTTAGGAAAAGGAAAACTGTCTCTCCAAGCACCCTATCCAGCAGGACTGGCTCATTTATGTCCCTAGCAAAGACTATCCCGTTGCGGTAGCTCGCCGATAGGGAGACATTTTCTCACAGCCATTTACCAAACCACAAGTGGATTCTCTCGTCCACAGATATGCCATCTCCTGCGTCTTCTTCGTCCTCGCCTCATCGTCTGATTGTCACATCGTCTGTGCCCCGGAAAATCTTGAGCGGAGCAAAAATAACCCACCCTACCCCAAAGTCGATGTATTTGCACAGAGTTTATTGATATGCAGGATGTATCGGCTCTATGCGTACAATGGGGTAGGACTACGGTGATCTAAGCGGCACAAATGATCTGGCTTGGGCTGAGAGTAGTAATAAGTTAATATATGAATCGCTACTCCCTAGCGAAATGGCTTTTCTGTATGAATTTAGTGCTGTTGCGGGAGGGTCGGGCAAAATCCCATGAGCAGGCTGTTGACCGGAAAGAGAAGAGGATGCGATGGAAGTGTCAGACAGACAGAATTCGGGAAAACTCGTTTTCGGCTTCATTGTGATGGCGATCTCAGGCTAACTACAGCATACAGATACGTTTGAGAAATGCTCGCAGTTTACAATAGGTTTGGAACACAGCCTATATCATGGCTTGCATTGAAGGTACAGGCGCCGAGTGACTGGTCAGCCACGCACCTGGCTGAATTATACGAAAAACATGAAGAACTCAATATTGAACGCTTGAGATGTCGTTCAAAAAACTAACAATCCGAGCTTGACTTCAAATCTGGTTTCGCCGCTGCCTGATGGCCGCCATCTTCGTGAACACCATGCCGGCATTTCCTACTGGCCGAGATTCCCAATTGAACATCTTAGTGCAGTTGAACGAAGGAAATGCAGTTTCAACAAGTTGAATTCTGCCTAGGGCGAAAATACAGGCAAGGGTTGAAAGTAGTAGACAAAGTTTATATAGTGAGCTTGCCCGCAGGCTATCCCACCATTCTTCGAATAAATCACCCTCCGGAAGCCCGCAATTCTGCAGTGTGGCCCTTACCGTATCTTCACGCGATAAATAATTTTTGCTCGTTGAAAGTTCTTTCCGTTCCATCATGTTAGGCGCCCTCATGATCGCAGACCATACCTTCGGGGGCAGTTTCGATATGCAGTTCATGATCATCTGCCTAGCCTTACTGCCGACCATTAGCGGTGCACTGGCATATTACAACATATGTCGGTTGCAACTCGAGCAACACCGGGCGTGGATGCTACGCACGATGTTCTATGCCGGCGTCATATTAACCTCACGTCCTCTCATAGCCATAGGAGCAGTCTGGGTATCTACATTCGGCACGTACCATAACATTTGGCCCTGTGAAATGATAGACTTTGCCTGGAGAGAACACGGTGCCAGTGCAGGGGCCTACCTAGCCAACTATCCGCACTATTCACCCCCTCTCCGCAATGCGACAGGTTCGGCTGCCGTTGTCAGGGCAAATATCTTTAGCAAACATGATGTAGCGGAGATGGGAGCTAGTTTCCAGATCCCAGCATCAGCATCATTCATGTTTTCGCTGATCTTGCATGCAGTAGGCGTGGAAATTTACCTTGCTCTCACGCAGGGGGGGGCTAGTCGGCTCCGGATAGAGAGTTATAGACGGCAGCGTACGCAGGGTACCTAAACCCTGGATTCGCAGGTTTGGTTGCGGAAAGATTTGGAGATACTGGTCCCTGGAAATATACTGAGAAAGATGTAATGATTGAAACCGTGTTGAACAATGGCGATCGTCGCCCATGCGACGGGAAGAGCGTCAAAAGCTCTTCTACAGTCAATGATTTGCTATTATCTAGATCTTAATCAGTGGGATTTATTGCATTGAAAAATCCATTTCTTTAGACGAAGACGCTGTCCGTTTGGGCTGACTTGGAACATAATGTCCTCTCATAGGCCAGAAGTGACGTAGAAAACAGAATTAGTCTTCTCGAGGGCAACGGTGGCGTGTAAATCCAGAACATGAGCTCGCTGGGCAGATTTCTTTATCTTCTCAACCAACAAAGGATAGAGGTCGCGCGTAGAATGGGGGATTAATGCTTTGACGATAACAAAGCGAATGTTAGCCATTCAAGCACATGCTGAAACCCTAACAAGTAACCACGAGACACCAAGTTCTCTCATTTGTTTGCTGTCTAAAATGGGATTAATCCGTCAAAAGCCTTGTTAAATTGTTATACACTGCTTTATATGGCAATACCATGGATTCGGTCGGCTCGAAACAGATATGAGACTGAAGAGACTGGCAGGCGTCATCACTATTGCTTCCTTTTGTCAAACCCATACAAGATGGTTGGCTGCAGGCCGCTAATGTGCAAGCTCGCCACGCCCCACCTGATGGGGCAACCCCATTGATGCCATTATTCTATGCATCCGCCGAGGGATCAAGAGAAGAAATTTTGTTTTAGCCTGAGACTCATACATTGTGACTGCATGTGCATCATGTAACTACACCTATTAGACAGTCCGTCGAGTGAGGTTGGGATGAAGCAGAATTTCATTGTTTGAAGATAATAATTAGGGCAAGCGACCCAAAACGGCAATTCATCCCTTTGAGCTTTTCCAAATCGGGACGCACGTCAGATTGAGCCGCAACGTTTGTCAGCAGTAAAACCCGACACTAACCCGCTTTGGGCGATGACCCCATCTAGGCCATTTTCAGCCTCCAACCCACGCCAACGTCGCATCAATGCCATCCAACCAACAACTTATCTTCAGCATCTCTTCGCCTCCCCTGATTCCCGATTCCTCCCTCCTCCTCTCCCGCCTCCTCGTCCGCCGTCCACGTCATTTCCACCATCCTTTATTACGTCCAACTTCGCTAAATACAACGATTTCTCCATTATACGGCGCATTTTCCCCCCCGGAGGTTCCCCGCTATCATTCCCGCTTACGAGCCGTCAGCTCAAACATCTACCCCGCCCAAGGTCTTTCAAATATCGCAATATACACTCCCTTGCTGAGACGCCTGTTTCCATGCAAAAAGTCTAAGATTGAGGACGAGCAGCTGCTTTTCAGTCGTCGTTTATTCCACCATTCGCAGCCATGGGGAAATCGTGAGCACCCCGTTCTCCTAGAATGTTTCATAGCGCTTGCTCGCGTCAATTCCTCTCTCCTCTCTCCCCCATCTTATAGCCAACAATTTCCACGGGTTGATGGAAGACTCCCGCTCCCTTGATCTTCATAGGCTGGTTTACGCCATTGACCAGGGGCTTGTTCCTAGTCGGTTCATTTTGAAATCTCAAAATGGGCGCAATATGTTGGTTGCGGAGCGGTGTTGGAGAGACTTCCACAGGGTTCACCCCACCACAAAAATGATAGACCTGATAACAAGTGCTAACTGTTCGATGTTTTGTCATGAAGACAATCGAAACTCTCCCCTTCTCAACTGGACGAACTGCAGAAAGCAACCCACTTCGATAGAAAGGAATTACAGCAATGGTACAAAGGTATTCATTCTTGTTCCGCAATTAAGCCTCGAGGACATGGGATGCGTGATATGAAAGGTTCTGTTCGTGTTGCTGACTCGTATAATCCTAATCACTTAGGTTTTCTAAAGGACTGCCCCTCTGGCACCTTGACGAAGGAGGAATTCCAAAAGATCTATCGGCAATTCTTCCCCTTTGGAGACCCGTCCTCTTTCGCGAATTACGTTTTTAGAGTCTTCGATTCCGATGAGAGCGGCATGATTGATTTTAAAGAGTTCATCTGCGCCTTGTCCATCACCTCCAGAGGAAGAATGGAGGATAAATTGGACTGGGCTTTCCAGTTATATGATATAGATGGTGATGGGAAAATAACTTACGAAGAAATGCTGGCTATCGTCGAGGCTATATATAAAATGGTACGCTGTTCTTCTTTTGCGCAATACAGTGTTTACAACTTTTTAAAACCTAACTGTGCCGGATTGCGTGTTCTAGGTTGGTTCGATGGTTAAACTACCCGAAGACGAAGATACGCCCGAGAAGCGTGTGAGAAAGATCTTTCGCATGATGGATAAAGATGAGAATGGAAGCTTAGACCTCGCAGAATTCAAAGAGGGAAGCAAGAGAGATGAAACCATCGTTAGCGCCTTGTCTTTGTATGATGGGCTAGTGTGATTGAAAGGGCGACTTCTTGCAGGGGGATTCGGTCGCCTTGCAATTTGCACACGCATAGACATGCCTCCATTTTATGCCCAGTCACGGCCAAATGTTGGGTCTATTTTTTTTGACTGACTCTTTCCCCTCTCACTTTCAAGCGGCACGTGGGGGTGTTTTTAAAGGGCGCTTTTTGGCTAGTTGTCTGTCTCCCGTATGCGGTACGATGCCGTACAAAGCCCCCTTTCATCATCGTATATCTCCGATGCTTACATCTTCAACCCCCTGCCGGCGATACTGCCATTTACTCTTACCCTCCCTAATCTCACCTCCACACGCTCTCATAGCCGCCCTTTTCCTGATTAACTACCTGGTGGATTGTGGGTTCCTTACTCCATTCCTGGTGGGAAATGTGCCATGATTCCAATGTTTTTATAATGATATGAAGAGAGATACGAAATTCCTTGTTTCTTTTGTAACTCTTTTTTTGTTTTTTTTTCCTACCACAAACTACAGCATGATAAAAATTAAGCCCAATCACCCTGCCACACGTGGAATCTATGCGCTTTCCTATCTTGTTTATTCTCTCTGCATGTTTTACACGTCTTGTCTGTTTAACATACCTCAGTGAGCTTAGTTTCGTCCGGGAAATGATTCTCTTTGCTGTATGTTTCCCTGTCCTTTTCTATCAGTTGCCTTATATTATCTCATTTCCGTTGATTCCCCCGCACAACTCTGTAATCCTGGTGGTTTTCATTTTGAGGTGGGATATGATCAGAAAAATTACTGATGTATTTTGCTTCTTTCCTCTTCTTGTATTTCTCAAAAATGGCTAATTCACTGGCTCCGCAAACATGCTTTGTTCCATCCTTGCAGTGAGTCTGGCCGATATTCTCAATATTTCTCTAAGGGTTCCTATTTTGATTCATTTCTATTTTCAGTGCTGTTATAATTCAGCTATGACACACGTTGTCAATCTTTTGTGTCGTATTCTCTATCTTGTTAACCTATATTAGCTATTCTTAAGATACCTCTCTAGTGACAACCTGAAGACAAGAAACTTTCCTTAAATGACAACAATTTACTATTTACTATTCACCTCTATGATACTTGTTTCATCATTGTATTTTTTCCACTACTTCTTGTTTTACTTTGTTCTGTCCATCATCACTCGAACAATGAATAGAGAAACAGTTGCGACAGTAATATTTGATATCGTTCAGTTTCTGAAGTTAGGTGTTGCGTTGGTGGCGTTGCCCCGGGCTGCCATCAGTGGTGGACTAATCCGCGGGTCAATAGCAGAAATGCTGAGGAGCGCTGTCGACCTTCCCATTATTTGTTTCTAGGGGGCTGTGGATTTAGATAATATGTTAATATAATGCTGTTCCTCTGGGTGAAGAGGAATTCTATCAAATGATATTGATCAAGAAAGGGTTGGAAAGACAGCGCTAAACCAGACAACAGGACAAAGCACACTGATTAGCACATTGATGGAGAGAAAAGTTGGCTGGTGGATTCATCAAACTGATTGCAGGATAGGAGGGAAAAGAGACGCTGAAAATATAAAGTACTGTGAAATAATGTGATTTTACGAAGAGAAAAAGAGACACAGGGGGAGTAGGAAAAGGGGAAAAAGAAAATACTCAAACTCGGGAAAAACAGATATAACATACAGGGGCAAACCAACTGCGAAGTCAGCAACAAGGACAAACAGATATGGGGTAATTATGTACAGAATGGCTAGGAACAACTTCCAAGCGTATGTGGTTGAACGCCGTACACTAATGGATGAAGATTTAGTAATTAAGCTTTGACCACAGAAATGGTATAGTTTTAGGGCGAGATAGGGCGGTTCATAAGCGGGCTATGTCACCTTGTCCTAATATACAGGTACAGCCGAAACCACGTTCAATTCTAATCAACCTTGATAGATCGATAAATGCGTTGGATGAACATCCAGCTTGCAATTAGACCAATGGACCCTGTGGTGTGAAAGGATCATCAGCATTCAAGGCCAAAACAAGGGGGTCTATTGGAATGAAACAGCTGGAAAAATGGATGCCCTTGGCTGTCCTGTCCAGTAAAACTTTTGGAAATAAAGGAATAAGGGTCATACCAGTTAAAATAAATACTAAGAATGCTATCAGAGCCGAATATCCCAAATACAATACTGCGCCTGTCAGCCCGCCAAAGCTCACTCGAGTTGCCCAGAAGATCAGAGCGTTCAAAAATACGTAACCGCCAGTCATCCCTGCACCGATGAACGCCCGCCAGTGCCATCGGTAATCCTCGGCACATAGGAGGAAATACACGAGCAGAACTGTGGTTGCCGCTGAGGTAATGATCATGAGGCCGTAGCAGAGGAAGAGGAATCCAAACATATAGTAGATTTTACTCGTCCAGAGGGAATGCATGATGAAGTAAAGTTCAACGAATATGGCAGCGAAAGGGAGGAGGCCTGTAATAAGCGTTGATGGGATGGGGCGGAGGGAGCCAACCACTGGTGGGATTTGGCGTGGGATTTGGTTGGTCCTGGTCGGGCCTTCGATAGCCTACAAGGGAAACTGTTAGCAAGAGAAATGGTATTAGACGTGGAGTTGGTGTAGACCCACTTGTTGCTTCAATCCGACCCAGCTACCGGCGACACTAAGAGGAACGCTGATAACAAACCATATCAAAACGGTGATGACCATGGTTGTGAACGGTACAGCGCCGCTGGATCCCTTGAACCAGACGAAGAGGTTTAAGAAGAAAAATGTTGAGAAGACAATTCCAGGAGTTAGAACCGGTGTGAGAACTATGAGTTTCTTCCAAGCTTCGCCGCCGAATGATTTGTATGCCCTCGCAGCGACGTAGCCACCAATAAATCCAAGGAAAGTATAAAGGATCAATATTATTGTCCCTAGGAATCCACGATTTGAAGGGGAAAGTAATCCGAGTAGCGCAAAGACTAGTTCAAGGTTAGCAAGACACATGAAATCTAACCAGAAAAAATATGAACGTCACTTACCAACTGTGATCCCGGTCATCACGAACAGCTGTGCACCATTCCCCAAGAATACGCTGAGGAGAAGAGGGTGCTTTGGGCAACGGAACACGTCTCCGTGGACGAGCTTCCACCCAGAATCCTCCTGAATTCCATCTTCTACAGTCGCAGAGGTGTCATTCAAGTCGTCCAAAGTGATCATATCCAACCTGTTATATCTCGCAATGTCCTTTCTCAAAGCGCGAAGCAAAATCGAGCTCACCAAGGCGACAAGCAAGACAACGAATACAGCAGAGTAGATGAGCGAGTACCAATGGACATTCGGGTCGAAGACGTGAAGATATTTGTCCCAGCGGGTTGCCCACGCGGTTGGAGATTCCCTCCAGAACACGCTGTATGTCCATGCAATGGTGGTATCCTCTTCCTCATCGAGTACAACGGGAGGTCCGTCCAGGTCGCATTCTGCCTTCCCATCCACAATTTTGCTATTCTTGTGCGATTCCGGGATTACTAGAACGCCAACAACACGGTATTTGATTTCCTTCCCCAAGCCGCTAACTGTGTGATAATCGATTAAAATGTTATAGTGGTTGTTGAGGATTGCCTGTCCGTCATCGTCCACCAAACCTAGGGCGAATCCGGGGCTATAGAATTCGGTTTCGGTTTGCTCGTCGATATTGATCTGGGCGGCGGGGAGTCCGTCGATCAACCAGTTAATATTATAGTGCTGCCATATCAGGCGATTAACGAATTTGCTGCTCTTAGGGTCAAAGGTCACGTCGGAACATAATGGCTTGCAAGTTTCATTCTTGGCCATATGTAGATCGAAGGGAGAGGTGCGGATACGGTCTCCAAATATAATGCTGCCTAGGGACTCCCGAACGTCTTTCGGGCCATCTTTTGGCTGGCAAAAATGGAAAGCGGGATGATAATAGTCGTAGGGGATTACGGAATGAAGCTGTTCATCAAGTTCAGATATCGCGGGGGTTAGGCGATTAACATGGAGGGGGACGAGCTGTCCTTCGTCGTATGATGTTGGCGCGACGCCCGGCAGATAGAAGGCGGAGGTAAAGTGCGGAGAAAGGAGGAGGGCGGAGGAGAGAAGTTGCAGCTTCCTAGGAAACAGCATTTTCAGGCAGCTATCTGATATAGGCAAATTTAAATTTAGCACTGATCAAGGTCGGTCTCCCGGATAGTTGGAGTTACATACTGGCAAGGCCGCAGATTCGCCGGTTAGAGATAAACACGGAGAGCCGTTTCAAGACACCATGTACGCTTTACAGTGCAAAGGAATATAACTAGAAGGGAGCTTTATTTGCAAATATAAATCATACAGAGAGCAGGCTGAACTGTAAAATGGCAATTCCAGCCCTGAGAACGGGGTTTCAAGGAGAATACTTGAAGTTGGCGTTGTCATGTCGGAGGTTTCTATAAGATTGCGGCTCGACCGTTGGCAATCACGTGGCAAATGTATACTCACGTGATTCTAATGCACCACCCCCCCTGCTGGACCGAGAGATGACGGTGGAACGGAAAAGGAAAATAAATGCATCAGTGAATTACACAGCAGCATAAAATGGGTATCATATCAAGCCCAAACTCCAATAACTTTAATTTACATCTGAAGTATCTCCTTGTAACAATCCGACTGTATCATGAACCGCCGCCATTGCGCCTTGCTTTCTTGAATGATTAAAAGAACCGCGGAACGGAGAAAAACCAAATCAAGAATTAAAGAATTAAAAACGGAATGAACTCTAACTTCCCAGAGTGCCGACAGGCCTTGCTCCGCTCAGGTTGACAACGCGTCCACCCATCCCTCCCGCAGGACTGGGGGCCAATCCCCGAGCACTTTGGCTGAATCCGGGGTTAGGGGCTGGTTTCACCCAGCCGGGAACTTGGTCATCTTCGCTTTCTTTAGCATAAATGGTTCGCCATACATTAGGAAACCCCGTAGGAAGGGGTCCCTTCACTCGCGCTCCCGGGATAGCGAAGCGCGGGTTCTTATGGGTTAAGTAGCCACGCATCAGATCTTGTACAAGAAGTGAGGCAAGGACTGATTCGAGGTCGCGCATCAATGGCGAAGGGGCTTCTGGATCGTTTTCATCCTCTGGTATGGTTCCTGCGCCAGGTATATATGCAAGCGCATCAGCGACGAGATTCTCGGTATCTTGCTGTTCGCCAGCGGGTTGGTCAGGCAGATCATTTGGGCTAGAGACAAGCACCCATTCCCCATCGCGGTCGAAATATCCGTCAGGCTCGAAGTAGTCGTCATAATCGGTAGTAGTATTCGCAGCGTCTGGTTTGGCGAAATCGCGATCTGTAGCGAAGGAGAAGAGCCGCCTATCTTGAGATGGGTTCGACGTTTGTAGGGTTTGTCCAGGTTGGCTCATAGCGGAAAGCGAATGCAGCGCTTGTTTGGACCAACGCGATTCTATCCACATAACAGCTTCTTCTAATTTGCTAAGATACAGGAATGGTGGAGGGCCTCTTTGCGCCTGGGCTTTCTGATCCCCATGAAACCCGGAGAAGATAAATACTTTCCTGGCAAGGGAACGCCAAACTAGAATCTCACACCTGTTTCGTAATTGCAGCAAAATCCCCTTGCGAGCGAAAAAGTCTGCACGAGGTGAGTCAACATCGAGGTAGGATCGAAAAGCACCTAGGTCACCACTAGCAATGATCCGGCATATGGGTAAAAATATATCGTCAAAGCCCTTTGATTCCGGTCGTTCGAGTAGAGTGCCGGATGGAAAACGCCCGAGGATAATGTTACATGGTATTAAATATGTTAAAATGAGGCGCCGTTGTTGGAGTGCTTGCCTGTGGCATTGGTTATAGGCGGCCTGCAATGCGGTTTGAGCGGGGAAGAAAAGATTGTTCGAAAAAAGATATCGCCCCAAGTAGTAAAGGTAGGTTACCCTTTGCGAGGCGGGGAAATGGGAAAGCGGAGGAGATTGGGCATTGATACTCGCAAACATTTGTTCAGCATTTCGAAGTTTGCCACACTGGTCGGTGAATGGTTAGCTACCTAGCAAGGGAACAAATAAAAACATTGCGAGTGAAAGCACCTTGAATAAAAGCTTCAAGCACAGGTTTGCCATCAAATAGATTCCAACCCGTTTCCCTTCTGGCTTCCATTGTGTACCAGCTGCCCCACTCCTATCAGTTAGGCATTTGATAAAAGCTTCGCGGACAACATTCGCTGATTTCTCAACCAGCGTGACTTTCTCCGTTGCTTCGTCTGATCCAGCGGCCTCCTTTAGCAAATGCGAGACCAATTCCGGTCGACGGTCTAAGCCGATTGCTAGCTTCGCGAGCACTTTCGAAAGATATAAAACTGTAGGCAGGACAATGACTCCCATTTGACTATCGCTCAGGGCTATGACACATTGGCTATAAAAAATAGGAGTATAAGGCGGGGGGTAATTATTAGCCATCCAGGGAGGAAAAAAGAGATTAATCTAGAAAGAATGGAATCGCATCGCAACGTACTTTAAGAGCGCCTTTAGTAAGTCGTAGGTATCCAACAGATTCTCAACATTGACGTCCCGTAAGAATGTAAAATACTGTCGTAAAAATATTGGAAAAGCAGACCAAGAGCCACCTGACGGAACCACGGATTCACATTTTCCCAAAAGTTGGTCGTCATTATTTCTGTTTTGCGGGTATTGATTCTTCATCTCCCCAATCATATCGTGATATACAGGCGGCAATGGAGGTTCGATTTGGAGAAAATCCTGTAGCTTCGCTCCATCTCGATTCCGGATGAGCTCCGCGATGTTTGTGATGAAGCTATCCACGACGGGTGTCGCTCCAGAAGGCGCACCCCACATTTTGAAATAGCGTCAGAGCACAGATAACACGCTCACTCGGGTGAAGGTGTTGTTTAGGAGTGACGCGCAAAGTGCAGTGAGAGGCACATGAAAGGAGGGTGAGGAGCTTGGAGACCTTGTCGATCCATCGATGCAGTTCGAATGATTTCCAGAGGGTATAAAACGCAGCACACACTGAGCTGCTTGATAACTATGTTTGGTTAAACCCTGGAGCAACTATATCCAATCGTTTGTAACATAGTTTGCGTTGCCATTATCGATCGCGGCGGGGAATGAAGCTGTTGACGGCGCTTGATGATAGCTCTGGCGGCTGCAAGAGAGCTCTGATGCCAAGAAGTAGATATGTCACGTGGTTAAGTGAGATAGTCATGTGACATCTTTGATCCAACGCCAGTCCGCGAACTTGTTCGAGTTTATCTCGACAACCAACACGGAGTTACTCTTTTTTCAGTGCCAGTTGTACTCCGTAAACCCACAGGGAACGCAGATACTTCTTATCATGCAGTCCGCGATGTTCGTGCCTGTCTTATCAGCCCAATGAGAGCTCATTCCTCATCCTGCACCCCTTAATCGATCTCGGGCGTGTCATTCTCTGGTTTGGGGCTGCATGCGGATAGCCACGTATCATGCACCCAACTGCCACGAGAGACGCACAATATTGGTGGTTTAATTGGTCTTATTTTTGGAAGAGATTGGCCTGGCCAGTGGCCACCCTCGACTTCGTTTACCTTGGTGCATACTCCTAATCAAAGCGTTCATTGTTTGGGGGGAGACAGGGTCGGGCCCAATCCCGTTTATGGTTTCACGACATCTCAGAGCAAATTCTTGCAACATGTTGGGATATATTCACTTTGGAGGATTGGATTGTGCAGGCTTCCTGCGCTTTGCTATCACACATTGATATCTCAGTGTTTATGAAGTCGGTTGTGTCTCACATTGCCGCCGCTGTCATCTCAGTCAAGCCTATAATACCTAGTCAGATGTGGATTTATTCTGTTTGTACTGTACAAATGCAGTACAAATGATTTTATTCTTGAATATATAGGAAATACTGCGTCCATTTACCTTTTTCCATCTTTTATCCTTTCCCTGTTCCGTCCCTTTTTGATTCACTTGTGGGTTTTGCACACTTCACTCTTTTAACCCACTGTTGGCTAGCTGCCATAACCATTTCCTGGCCAACAACATCCTCAGATCAAAACTTCTGCGCCTCCAACAACAACAGCCTTGACATGCTATAGCCGTAGCCACTTCGTCCTCCGTTCACTTACTACATCTTTCAAACACATTCTATTCGTCCCTTTGCTCCAAATTGCCGTATCGACTCTCCCCAATCTACAGCAAAATGCGTCTTTTTCTAGCTACCGCTCTCGTGGGGTTCGCTGGTTGGGTTTCCGCGTCTGCTGTTTCCGCACGACAATACTGTGGCCCAAAGTATGAAATGTGCGCCGCGGAGGGTGCCATTTCAGCGGCTCCTCCTTCCATTGGCCCAGATATGCGAAAGCTTTTCGTCTCTGTGGTAGAGTCGGTTGATGTTACAAACCCCTGGAAGCGAGGAATTACGAAACGCGTTGACGCTGTTCCACGAGCTGAATTGCCTGGTCTTTGCTGTATGTGGCTGCCGCATATTAATAACCCAATCCGAAAGTTGACGGCCAAATACTAAAATACCCTCTACATAGGCAAGGTTGGAATGGAATGCCGGCTACTTAAGAATTATCAAACTTCTTTTTGCTGGGTATGTGCTGCAGTTCCGTATAAAACTAGCAGCAACATCATGCCGCTCTGTTTCTGGCGTAACAATCGCGATAGCGGATAACACTAACATTTAACAGGATCGATTTACAACAAACTTCTACCTTGTCGATGGCTCCTATGGCAGTATTCTGACTGGAATTTACAACACCTCCGCTGGTGACACTGTAGATCTAGTTTCGGGCAAATATACACGCTCCAACGGGGAAACAGGAAATATCTACGATGGTGACGAAGCATCTAAGCCTAATACTAGCACAATGGTTCTTCCTCCGGCATGGACAAGCAAAGGTGTCGGTACTGCCATTCCAGGCAGCGAACTGGGAGATGGAGCGACATACACAACCACCATCCCTGGCATCACTAAGGAACCCGTGACTATCCCACCGTCCACAATTCCTGCGTCAACCATCGACGGCACAGTCATACCGGGAACCACGATCCCGGGGACAACTATACCCGGAACTACTTCTCCTCCATCTACACTCACCACGACGGGACCAAGCCCAGATGAAACAAGGTCCCCGTCAACAGCAGCTGGGGAGAAAATAGTAGCTCTCCCTGTGATTAAGGCGATCTGTTGGCCTGCTCTGGTGCTTATGGCGTTTTTGGGTCTGTAGTCGAACATTGAATCGGGTCCCTTTACAGGAAGGCAAATGGGTTTTTCAAAAATTTGGTATCGTTTTGGCTATCACGCTACGTTTGGGGTTATATTTGTTTCTCGCCAAGTTTGCCCATGTCTCCATAGAGGCAAGCCGCCAAGCCTTCGCGGATGGAGATCGAGAGTACGTCCTAGACTTTGTCAAGCATAAGCTATCAGTGGGCTTCAAGACATGTGATTCCAGATGCAAAATGTAATTTCACAATAGAAAGCCAAGAAGCAGCTTCGGTACCTATATTCCTCTTTTGTATTTGTTCTCATGAGTTTGTTCTGTTCCTTCTCATCTTCGCCTCCAGCAAACGGTTTCAGCGATGACAGGGTGAGTATAAATACGAGCGTCAAAGGAGGTATAATGACAGGAGTACATACTTGCTCCACACTTACATTTCTGCCCTCGATCAATTCCTTAACGTTCAAATCAATATTGCTCCACTCAACTGAACAGGAACCAGTTATTCTCCACGCCAAAAAGGACGGAAAAATGTGCTACTTGAAATTCATCATCTCGACCGTACTACTTGCATTCATAAAAGTACTGTCTTGCAATGCGACTGCGATTAAACATGGACAGAAAAGGGAGGTATGTTGCCCTATTTAATTCTGTTATATCTGAAAAGCTCTGATCTAGAGGCTGAGAGCATTACTGGAGTGTTCAAAGCGAAAATGAGACTTCAGGGATCGCCTATTGGGCATCTCGTGGCTCTCGTTCCATTCAATATCTTCAACAGGAACCCATCAACTAGAGAGACTAACAAAACACTATACAGGTTTCCTACTTTACTGGTCCAAATCAAACAAGTCTAGAGGGTATCATCCCAAAGGGTATATGCGAAAATTTCAACATCGTCTTGTAAGTCCTAATTCCCCCTACAGACCAGAAACAAACCAAATGACCAACTAACATCCCATCTCCATACCAAGTACCGGAAGTAGTGGCTCTTTAGAGATTCCATATGGGACATATTGCAGCATCTACGAGTGTGGCCCCCTATACTTTCCTGTGTCTACTTCCTCTCATTGGGTTTGAGAATCCCGCTAATGATGTAACTACTGGTGCATGGAGTAATAATAGCTCGACAAATTGTACTGGCAGCTGGATCTTCCAGCTAAACCATCCGGGGATTGATGATCTTTCGGCAAACCTTGTCCCATACCTTATTCCGCTGTCCATGGAATGTTTCGAATATGGAGACTGGTAGAGTTGCCACGGTGGAGGAAGGGGAAGAGAGGAATTGGGCAGTTAAACTCGGATTTGAAAAAGGTGAGCTGTCACGTCAAGGGCTGTTTATAGTTAAATGACTGCTTTGAGTCTTGCTTTGGGGGATTTGCTTGAGTGACAAACCAAAGGAAGCCTCCGCAGCCAGACTGAGGTCAATTAACACGCCCGAGGATACTTTGTACGTACGCACAGTCGTGGCTCGCCTCTCTTTATTCTATCAGCACTGATCAGCTCGGTTATAACGCATGTACTGGGTATACATGTACCTCCCCCGATTAGTAACTTTGGCTATCGATCAACATGCGCGAAATAATGGGACATTTTTTAAGTGGAAATGGGAGATCGCTTTTAGGCACATTGATATACTCTCCAACCATCCAATGGTTCAGCCACCCAATACTTTATGTACTTCTGTGATCACAGATACATCAGCAACTGATATAACATGTAACGGTGTCAACTTCTGGAAAGAATGTCAAATTCAACTGGGTATTCCAGTTTACTTTGCAGGAGGAGTTCTGCATGTTGCGCTCTATACGCAGTTCCATTGGTTGGGTTGCGGGGAAGGGGGCCTCAAGTTCGGTTGAGATAAACCGCTGATTGAAATTAACCCCTGAAGACCCTACTATTTCTACCGCATTTCTTTGTTTCCTCTTCACAAGTACCAACTACCGACAACAGCGCGCAACTTGCCAGCCGAACTTGGCCCCCGCCGACCAAAAAATTGTATTCTCTTTTCTCTTGTCCTCACTTACATACTGGCCTTTGGAGACCGACTTATTTTAGAATTGGGGTTGCTTTTTCTAACACATAGCTGATCTGTGTAACATGCTATGAATAATTTTCTTTTCCAACAACAATCAACAATGGATCGGGAATCAGAAAAAGGGGGAATCAGAAAAAGGGAGCAGGTTTCGGGTAACTCGTTTTTATTTTCTTTTTCTCCCCCTGCCACAGCCGTTGAATATTAAAACTGCCTGCTAACTTAACTATAGGGGGCCGACCCAGGAGTAATTGTCTGGATATCATCTGTTCTTCGTTACACAGGCCCCAAAGTGACCAAACCAGCTTGTTGGTAGCTTGACGCGTAGGATCCTATTCATCTTCCGCTTCTTCTAAGATGTATTCATGGTCGATTGAGGCGAATTGCACATCCTTTCCATCTGTAAAGAATACGTCCTTTCAGGCAGTTGGGCTTTTTTCAAGCAGAAATGTATAAATACGGTCATATGGAATCTCACATCTCCCTTTATTTTTCTATCGCCAATCATCATATCCATCCTCCAGCTTCACTTCCAAAACCACGACGCCTAAAGCAATACTACAGCTAGCAAAAATGCATTACTTCAAAACAGCGGTCTTCACACTCGTTTCTCTATCCTCCATCGTCTCATTCTGCGCTGGCGCTACAGTTAAGTGTTCGGATGATGTAAGGTTCCTTACGACTCAATTTCTTTCGCTTCCTTGGACGCTTACACCGCGAAATGAAATTGAAAATTTGCCATTTCCCATACACATAGCTACCTTGCGTGTTACATGGCTGACTGAAAAAAAAATTATTCTAGTTCGCCCACTACCTTGAGAGGAATACAGAAGGGTGGAGACTGCCTCTTGCGACGGATCTATGCTACACACCCGACTGGTTGTAAGTTCCTTTTCTCACATCTGCCCTTATATCTTAGGATCTGCCGATAAACCTTTTCCATTTTTACATGTCGGGATTACGGATTTACTAACGTAAACACCCCTTCTATCATTCAGTAACCTGACAGCCGGCTCAATGTTTGTGCCACCTGGCGTGGGTTGTATATACCGCAGGTTCGTACTAAAACTGAACCCCCCTCCCCAACAACATTGCCCGCATTACATTTGAGGGTTTCTCTCACAAAAACGAGTGTTTGGTGTACTCCTAAGACCCTCATGCCTATGCTAACTCATTTGATCCGCCATCTTCAACCGCAGTTCGGATGACTGCACAGGCGACCAGGTGAGACAGGTACAGTCGCCGGGTCTCAATGACACAGAAGAGTACTTCAAGGATGTTCACGTCCCAGTGAACTCTATGAAGTGCGACGATATTGCCTCCAAATAGGAGGGTGCGAACAAACGGATCCTGCGACGGATGGTCTAGTACGAAGGTCATGTCGCATTCTAGGATACTATGGTAGAGGAAAACGGACGAAGGATGGATGGCAGCATCAGGGGATTGGGGTTGATTGAGCGGCATCGGAATGTCTATAGCGTAGCGAAGTTGTTAGTGACTTATAATCGAAGTTGACGGTCTTGTGCTTTTCACGGACAAATGCAATCCCTCTATGATAGTATGACAAACTAAGTAGAATAGTTAATAGTATCGTATTTAGGTTAAATAAGATTCATCGTAGCAGTAAAGAATGTACACAGTACAAACATAAAATTGCAACTGTATTGAATATTAAAATATCTCAAATAGGGACTGGGATGGATCGTAAATACAAACAGAACTTATGTACTTAGGGTTAGGGTTTTCAGATGATGGCGGTGGATCGATGATGTCATAGGAGGAAGCTCTCAATCAGGCTTTGGGCGACTGCAAGGAGAGGAGAGAGAAATGATATCAACAACTTGAAATTGCGGTGGATATTGAGATGGGAACCGGATTTTAGTTAATTTTTCATTTTTGCTCGTTTTCCATTCCTCATACAGCTCAATTGATCCACTGGTAACTATATACGGAGTAGTTATTCCTAATATTGTCTATGTTCATTGAATGGAATCTCTAGTTACCTACTATTTTGCACTTCCAAAACGCGCCGTGTTTAGTTGAGACAGAACCAAAATGGGCGTGTTAAAGGATATCACGCATTCTATCACAAGTATATATATCAATATATTCGCGTCTTTCTATCTTTTCGGCCAGAAAATCCTCGCTTTCATCTTCGCACCTACTCCCCCTCCGCCAATCTCTCAGAAAAGAAAAAATGCCCCTCGCATTGCCATTATAGGTGCTGGCCTCACGGGGGTCTCCGCGGCGTCACACTGTGTAGGCCACGGATTTGATGTGGAAATCTTTGAAGCCAGATCGAAGAAAGAAGGGCTGGGTGGGATATGGAGCGTATGTGGTTTTTATTAGCCAGTGACTAAATCTTGTATTTGCTTTCGAAAGCTAACAAATATCATGGCAGAGGGTAAACTCGACTTCGGCGCTCCAAATACACAGTCTTATGTTCCGATTCCACCCCGCGGTGAAATGGGACAGCGCCTATCCTACACAATCGCAAATCAAAAATCAAATCATCAATATCTTTAAGCAATATGACCTCGAACGACGGACCCTATTCGACACCCCAATCAAGTCCATCAACAAGAACAAGGAGAGCAAATGGGTCATTAACAATTCCGAAGCCAAATACGGAACCTTTGATGGCGTAATAGTCGCCGTAGGTTCTTGCGGAGATCCTAAAATGCCCTATCTCCCAAACCAGGACAAGTTCAAAGGGAATGTATTCCACTCCTCGAATCTTGACGGGAAGGACGCTAAAGGTAAGCGGGTGGTCGTCGTAGGAGGTGGTGCAAGCGCCATTGAAGCGCTCGAATACGCCGTCAACTCCGGTGCAGCGCAAATCGACGTCCTTTCACGCTCCGACAAATGGATCATACCCCGCAACATCGTCGTGGATGCCCTCCTCGCATGCAACATCTTCGGCCAGGAAACCTCCCTTTCCTGGATCCCTGAGTGGCTCCTGAGAAAATTCTTCTACCGCGATCTCTCCGACATCGCCCCCGCGGGTAAGGGGATATTTACAGATACTCCCATGGTGAACTCGGAACTGTTCGACCAAATCCGCGCTGGCAGAGCCCGCTGGTTGCGCGGCGATATAATCTCTGTTAAAAAGAATGGCATTAGGTTCAACCGTCGCTCACAGGGTGTGCCGAAGGGTGGCCCGGGACATGAAATATTCGTGCAAGCGGACATCATCGTCATGGCGACGGGGTACTCCCGCCCCTCGCTGTCCTTCCTCCCAGCCAAGGTCTTCCAACCCCCTTACGACCCGCCCAACTGGTACCTGCAGGTTTTCCCACCGCAGTACCCCAGCATTTGTGCTAATAATAGTACATATGTCAACGCGATTGGCACAGTGGGCAACTACCATATCGGCATCTACACCAGGCTCCTCCTTATGTTCCTCGTCGACCCTCTAAGTCGTCCGACAGAGTTTTGGATGAAGCGGTGGATTGATATGACTCGCCTCCTCAAGCGGTTTGCACCTACGGGCGCCTTTGATTTCTTCACGTATGCTGAGCTGCTGTACTGGTTCCTGTTTGTGGTTGTGATAAATCCATTTCGCTGGAAATGGGCAGCGTTTGTGTTTTTTGGGATTGGTCGGGGGCTTCCGATGACGGTTGTGGCGGGCGAAGATCGATTAAGAGCGTTACGGTCGAATAATAAGGATGCAGCTACTACGTAATAGGATAATATTTGGCAGCTATGGCTATGGTGTATACCTGGAAATGGCGTTTCCTGGATATTATCTGGAATGGGTGTTGCTCACAGGCATCACAGCAAATGTCATTTATTGGGCTGAGCAATGAAGTATGAGGTTAAAAAATTGATCCAAGAGCAAAAGCAGCCTCGTGAGTTAAATAACTCTCACACAATTATATGCTACATAAATGGGAGTCCTAAGCTGGAATACCTACAAAAGGAATCATTAAACATTGAAGTGAGGAATTATGGTGCCCCATGTCGGCACTCAAACGTTACCGACTATGCGCAAAAGACTCTGTCTTGAAACCAGGGATAACTGCCCCGCAAATCCCTCAATTCTGTAAGGGGAAACGTGGGAGCAATCGCTGCCACCATCAAAACTTTATAAGTCATCGTAATTTGAACCAAATATCGTTATTCTCACCCAATCCTCCAGGGTAAGCAAAAGCCACAGTTTGTATAGTCATTCACACCAACCGTTCAAGCCACAAACAATACCTTTCCCTCCAGGCCACTGTCCCCGTATAACAGGGCAGAATTATGTCAGTACACTCAATCCTCCTTCTTCCGGCCCACTTCCTTCCCCTCATATCCTCTCCTAATCCTCCACCCGCCCGTGAGTGGCAGAAACTCTCTTTCTTCCGCCCACGCTATCGGCCATAACACCCATGCAGCACAGACGCAAAACGCCGTGGAGAAGGAGTGCCATACCAACGTTAACATAACACCTATTCCAAATGGTAACACAAATTTTACTACCTCTGATATTTGGTAGAGGTCTTCCTGCGCTGAGATGTAGTAGAGTGTCGTACTCGTACTTCTCGGATGGTGGGAGTGTGAGGAACTCCGGTCAGGGCTGTGTTCGGAAGCACTTAACCATGATGAAGATAGGGAGTGGTCCGCTTCAGGGACGTGTGTTGTTGAAGGGCTGAGGGTGAGGATGACGGTGAGTCTTGCATTCGCTTTGTAGAAAGGGATGATCAAGAGGCGGAATATTTGGGATATCGTAACGTAAAGCGTGAGATTGGGTTTGTCGAATGCTGGAAGAATTTAGAGAAACGTTATAAAATCAGTAGGGAGTTGTTTATGGTTTACAGCTAGATGCTTGATACAGGTTATTATTGTTATTATTAATATTTACCAACGGAGTGAATTTCAAGGTCAATGTGCGGGGACATGATCTTGTAAAATCGGTATATTTGGATAATAAGCCATCTGCTCCCATCAAATGATCCGGTGCGACACAAGGGATGTGTGAAGGAAGCCGATGGCGTGAAGAATCTCTCGATCGTTTGCTTTTGCACTGAGGGAAGGGATTGAGTGAGGAGGTGGATGACATGCGGAATCTCAGCCACTGTGAATATTTGAGGAGAGACTTGTTAGGTACGGGAACTGTTTGGATAATAAGTTGGGAGAAGCGAAATGCCTTACCTGGGTCTTCCATTGTGAGAAACTATATACATTTTATGAATAGAGAATGGCAACAGATAGATTGGTATAGTACGGCCAGCAGCCATCTATCTCTTTCTACCTCTACCAGGGCACGTGTATGAATCGTGGTAAATGACGTCATTGCTCCTGACCCACACTTTCTCCATTAGGTAATCCCGGGCCAGCCCTACGGACCCACCAGATAACCTTAATAACCTTAATTGGTGGCTACCAAGACAGATACACACGATACACATGCCGCTGAGGTATTGGAGGCAGAGGGAGTCGACCGCCTTAGCACTGGAGGGGGAGCCTACTAAGTTTTGCGACCGAAGCCTAGAATTAATGAGTCACATAGATGTCATGGCGGGAGGAACGAATGCAGTAACGAGAAGACTGGTGGGAAATAGGCCTGGCAAACTATTCCTAAAATGTATCGTCCTAGGGAAATGAGTAAGTATCATTAATTCCTAGGGAGCTTCGATCGCTTCAGAGACAATTGCTGAATGCGGAAACACATGACGAGAGATCTATAAATTACGCCACCACATATAACTCGTAGCGGAGAACATAGCTAACCATTGAAATATCCTCGCCCTAGCTCCCCCTATGGCTCGTCTTTGATCTTGATCGCTTAGACTGCAACCACTCACAAAGTCATCGCCATCTCTACATTATCCAAACATCATTGTATGAATCAGCTCACCTGATATTCTCCAGCCCCAAGTGACGCTCCCTAATAACAAGCTTCACAAGTCCAGCTTCATGGGCGTCGCGTGAAGAGCGGGGGATGGCCAATCCGCAGTTTTAGCCGCCGATGGGTTGTGTTGTGATTTTAAGCAGCGTCGGGAATAACGCCCATTTAGGACCCAGGGCATGCAAGTAAGTGGACACTCAATTATTATTGTAGACAGACCAGCTCCACTTGTGAGGAAAAAAAAAAACTAGAGGTAATCAAATAATAGATAGACAAGATGTAAAACTTTACCGCTTCCATGTCGCTATCTTCTTGCGGCGGTTCTCGAAATTATCGCCTATATTCATTCCATCGCCCCGCGGCCCATCCTCCGTAGCCCGTCTCTTCCGGCTCTTCTCCAGGACAGTGCTCTTGCCACCCTCTCTACCACGCCGCGTGAGTCGTTCGATCCTATCAGCCCCCTC
>LDEV01001879.1:0-68161 GCA_001014755.1 Blastomyces silverae | reverse complement strand
CCCCGCTACCGGGGTTCTTCAGTGCGGTCATGGACGGTACAGCTGGCCCATTGGACACATCGGGTACGCCTGAGGCGCGGCCGGAAAAGCCAGAGTTGGTGCGCACTCGCCCGCTCGAGAATACCTGAGACCCATTGTGTTGCTGGGTAAAGTTATCGCCGGGAGACGACTGCATGAAGCTGCCAGGGGTGCTGATGCCGAAATCATGAGAGATCTTCGGGGAGTTACTCTGCTCGAGGGAGGCAGCTCTGTTAGTAATGGCATTCTGGATGTGCATGCTGTTCACTGTTGAGGGTCTGCGAGATGACGACGACCCGTCCGCCCCATTAGAGGCCGACGCCGAGGGCGAATTGAACCCTGCGACTTGGGCAATGTCTGCAAGAATCGATCCGTTGCAGATGCCCAATGACAATACCTGAGCATCGCTGAATGAAAAATCTGCAGCCCAATCTGACTTGATTTGCTCCAGATCATGGAACGTCGTCCGCTCGAAAATATACCCCAGTCGCTTTTGTATCAAGTTGAGCCAAGTCTTTTGAAGTTCAACAAAGTTATGCAGACATGCATCAGTCAGTTTCCCCGTCAGAGCAAAAAGCTTTGGCAGCTCCTCCTTAAGTGTCACGTCCAAAGCAACGAATTGTTCTCCTTGCTCAGTGGTTTTCTTGTCCGCCTTGTCGCCACGGTCTTTGAGCGTTTTATATCGTACATAATCCATCAGTCGTTTGTTTCGCTTCTGCATCACACGTCGAGGGCCGTCGTGTAAGCTGATGAGCGTGACCATGGGGACAATCACGCTTTTCCTTACAGCGGAAACCTAGTTAACAACAAAAAAAATAAAATAATGAATTAGCTTCGACCCCCTACTCAACTAAAAATGCGGGACCGCGATAACTTACATGATCGACAAGCGCCACAGTCAGCACGTCTTTCACAGCAAGCCTGAACCGACACCATTTGCTTTCCAACTCAGGATAATTCGATGGTGCAACATTAATATATGCCTCGATCGCAAGCACATAATCATGAAACTTCTTTATGGAAGTCTGCACCTCGGTAGTATAGAGCTCCACGTCCCGCATGATCAATTGGAGCTGGAAGAAATTGTCTCCAAACCTTGAATTCAGTAGCGTAAATTCTTTATCTGCATATACGTCCGTGATGCCAACGTGCGCCTTGATCTTTTCCGTGCGCCGCCCGAAGGCCTTCGAAAGCCCTGTCCGGACGTCGGATTCCTTGCGCTTCCGACCACTGACGATCTGTCCAACTACATCGGCCCGTTTCTTCATGTCATTGATCCTTACGGATATGCTGGTGGTTTCGCGCAGCGCATTTGTCAAGGCAGCATGGTCTGGATGGTCTGGGGGAGTCGTGCTGAGCAACTCTGTTAGCAGCAGTGGGTACTTAACAATGCGCTGAACAGGCTTCACAAGCAAGGAATCCAAGTTCCACGCCGATGTCAGATCCACGGCCCAGTCCCGGCACTCCTTCAGCCATATATTAACATTATTCTTTCGCATGAGCATCTCGAGCGTCCTGTTAGCCGCATCATGGTTCCGCAGGTACTCGGAATATACTTTCTCCATCCGTTCGATGTGCTCAACGAAAACCTGCCCAATCGAAGTTTGCCGGTCCTTTTCATCGTCTGAAGTTTCCGAGGATGGATTGATTTGGTTATCTGCCGTGGAACCGTTCGCCTGCGTTGATCTATTGCCACGCTTGCTCTTCCATCGCTGGGATTGTGGTAGTACGTAAACGCTCTTCGCGGCGCGTTTCAGAGAATCCTGAAAGTCCATCGAGAATTGCACAACCTGGTCGGAGTTACCAAACAGCGTCTTGATGTCATCTTGAGACAAGTCCAAGCAGGAGCTGGAAGTTCCCTTGTAAATATCGACAACAACTGTCATATCCTGGCCAAAGGTGTGCTCTGTATCGACTAGCTCCTTGATTACATGCTTTCGCTTTTTGAGGCGACGCTGTTCGGGGGAAGGAGAAGATTTCACCGCTGGTGCCTCAACACTGGGTTGATCCGCGCTCGATTGTTCCTGTGATGTAGTTGACGACGCTAGCGTTTGTGGAGATGGTGCCAAACCGGCCTGCTGAAGAGATGATTCTTGGCTACTTCGTACGCTTGGTATAAGGTCTATTGATGGGATACGTGGGACACTGGGTGGGATGGTGGACGGCGGGTTATTTGAGTATATACTTGGAGACGATTGTACAGGTGGATATAACGACGGTTCGGGAAGTTTTTCGGGAACGGAACTTGTACGGATAGGGATGGGTGGAGGTGAATGGTTAGGTAATGGAGGCGGGGGAATAGTAGGTGAATCGTCGTCCTGAGGAGACTGGACATGAATCGCAAGGCCTAATCCTTCCACCGCCTCCTTTTCGGTCGAAAATTCTGGCCCTGCAGTAGCGAGCCGTGGGGTTTCTACTCCCTCACGGACGGCGTTGGGTGAGTTTGCTGAGCCTTCTTCTGCTGCCGCTACGTGCATCCAGTCCACCACTGATGGAGAAGCTTTCTCCCAGTCTTCTCTGAAGTTCAAACTCGCCCGGTGTTGAACATACTCGGATCTTGGAACATTTACGGACTCGGGTATTATAATGGGATCCTCACTCAGGGCGTCATTTTTGTGGGTATCGTCACCCCGAGAGGAAGGACGGCTCGTCTGGACCCGTGCGGCAACCCCAAAATCGGACTTGAGCAAATGCGATCCCTCGAACCCTAGTTCCTGCAGGAAGAGTTGGGTTACGCGTTTCGAGTTCCAACCGCCCTGCTTTGCTAAATCCGGATACTGCTGCATCATATGCGTAGTATAGCGTACATTATGAGCTGTGGGTTCGCTCGGGAGATCACGAGTGTCACGCTGAATTGCAATTTCGCCAGTCGTCGGTGAATCGGCGCGTGCTTGCGATTCGGGGGGTTGCGGAGTTCGATTATTTTCACCCGTGGGTATGGACATATGAACATCTGTCTCCGGTGAGTTTTCCGTAATCCGCCCAAGCGGCCCGTCTATGGACCGTCGATCCTGAATAGAGGAGCTCCAAGAGCTCATACTCCAACGATGACGGTCCACATCGCTCCTGAAATCATCTGGGATGTCGCAGGGGTCAAGGTTGTCACTGCTGTTGTACTGTGATTCATCAAAGTAGCGACTTCGCCGAAGCATGATTTGGATTGACTCCTGATCGTCTCTTTCAGAGTAAGAATCAGACGAAGCGGAGCTGCTTGGGCTGGATTCTCGCATCTGCATGATTTGACTTAGGACGGTTCGGTGTTGCTGAGAGGATAGTTGGGGGAAATCTGTTTGTGGCTCCTGATCAAACGTGGTAATGTCGGTACCCACTGTCACTGCAGAGGGTGGAGCAATATCAGAACACGGCGTTTGGCTTCGGGGAATATCTAGTTGGCTGATTGATTTCTCGACAAGTTCCGTAGCCGAGCAGATGTTGTTATCCGCATCGAATGTTACACGGCGGCCCGTTTCGAGATGTTCCGCGACCGTGTTGCCCAGTTCTGGGGACCGTCCTTCGTCGGGTGTAACGAATGTATCTTGCTCATCCCCAACACCAGGAGTGTCTGGTCGACTTTCAATTGTTACTGGCAACCGGTCGCTCGTTTCGTTGGGCTGTGGCTCCTTTTGTGATTCTTCTATGGGCGCGGTGGTTGTTGGCATTATGGTTGTACCTACATCTCTCGCGGTTTTCTCTATGACGGACTGACGACGGAGAATTGCACGTTCTTCCCTTTTCGCATTTTCTTCCACTGTTTTATTAAATGCCTGCTGGATTTTCTGGCGCCGGGCAGCAAAATCAACATTCCCCAATTCCGGTAGTCGTCTCGATTTTGTCCTTGAAGGTCTGGATTCCTTAGTGGATGCATTGGACTGGCTTTGTAGACTGGAAATCCTGTCTACTACTCTTGCGCGTGATGCTGAAGTAGTGGCCGACGACACTGGTTGGCGTGGTCTTGAACTGCGAAGTGGGGGGGATTTCTTCGGGGGCGGAGCGGATATATAAGCGTTAAGTCTTGGGCTTTTGTCAGGGGTGAGGTGAGAGGTCTGGCCACGATTATGTCGTGCGGGCGAGGTTACTTTCAAGGTGGCGGGTAGGGCTTTGGAACTGGGAGAATTTCTAGGGGAGCGTTTGGGAAGCGCACTCAAGCCCTTCGGGGGAAGAGTTATTTGGACGTTATGTCGGTCCATGGCTGAATTGGCTCGTGTAGAAGGCGTAGAGCCGCCGGAGTCGGAAGCTTGGCTGAGGCGGCGGGTTGAGACTGGGATCCGTGACTGTGAGTTTGATTTGGGGCGGGTTCTGATGGCGACAGCCGGCTGTAGGCCGCCTTGGTTGATTGCAATACCCATGCTTGGGTCTGATATATCAGAGGCAGTAGTGGAGGTGGTGGTGGAAGGTTTTGTAACCAGATCGCTTCGAGATCTCCGATGAGTAACGGGGTGTTTTGTAGTAGTATTCAAAGTGTCAAAAGGCGAAGAGTACCCTAGATACCAGGCAGTAGGTGATGTTGGAGAGAGTGCACTATCGGGTTCTACAGGTAAGTCGACAAACATCGGATTGGGCATGTGCATGCTACCATCCGACCCTCTGCGCCAGCGAGGCGATGCAATATCGCGGTCATGAACAGCAGGTGGAGGGTGACTAGGGATGATTTCACCAAATAAAGGTCGCCTCGCTAAAGGTGGTCCGAACGAATTCGATGGGCTGTCGTTCACGTTTATTGAAGACTGGCTGTAGCGACCCGGGTGTCCAGATCGAGGAGGGGATCGGAAATCCGCCTGGTCTCGGGTCCCCTTTTGGAACTGTTGTTGCGTACTACTGGCGCGAGAATGTGTACTGCCACGACGACTAGGGCTTCCGTCCCTCGAAGACGCAAGAGAGTGTGGTGGTCTCGGGGGAACCTGGTCGAAATTTTGGTTGAACTTGTCCACCAGCTCCTTTAACGACGATTGCCTCTGCTGTGGGTTTCTCTGCACGGAAGGGTTGATTGAGCTTGGTCGTGAGGCATTAAAAAGGGCGGCTTGCGGAAAATTAGAAGAGGATGTGCGGTATGGACGGGAACGGGATGAGAAAGGAGGGCGGTGGGAGGTTGGAGAGCAGTTGTGATAATCGCTTGCGGAGACGTTCGTTTTCCTTGCATATGGGGCAGAAGTCATATTCCCGCCGAAGTCGGTATGGCCATCACCACCGAAAGGGTCATTGTATTGCAGGTAGAATTCGCGGGGGTCGGGTGAAGCCTCATCACTCGTGGGGTGATGCCGCCTGAAATTTAGATCTGTAAAGTTTGTGGTGACTGACAGCTGTCGAGGAGATGCAGTAGGAGGACCAGGGGCTTTGTAGGTAGTCGCGGGAAGTAGCGGGAGACGTGAAGACAAGGGTGACGAAGAGTGAGAGGATTCGTTATTATTGTCAAACTGCTCCCGATCGGAGGAGCCCGCCTCGAGATGGTTTACTGAAGAGAATTGCGAATTCGGGCCTGACTGGTGAAAGGAATGAAGATGGTGATTCAAGGAATCATAATTGTGTTCCACCTCATTAGTAGGCATCTTGCACGTAGCCCGACTAGGAGCATTACCAAGAATAAAAAAGTAATTTTAAAATTACTGTTTTAAAAAAATAAAATAATAAAAAAAATTAATAAAAAAAAAAAGCGTGAGGACTAAGCAGAGCGATGAACTCTCCGTTAGGCCTCTGTCGAGCTGAGAGACCTGAGCGGTGCGGGACGAGGAGAGGAAACACACGACGGACTAAAAGCGGGTCGGGATAGCCAGGAAATTAGGGTAAAACAGCATTCGGATGAGGAAGAGGGAGAGACAGGCTGTCCAGCATCCACACGACGTGGCAGGGTGGATGACCAGGGATTTCAGGTGTCAAGTCATCTCGTTGGCTGAAGCGGAGAACGAGGCATGTTGAGGTGTCCCAATTCCTCCACCAAACACCAAACACCCCCCCGACGATAGGAGCTTGCTAGTAGGAGTTCCAGGTCCCCGTTCGTCCTGGGGGTTTAATGAGGTCTTGGGGCCGGGGGTGTCAGACACGGTTTGATGAGAGAGTAATCTTCGGTGGGAAGGGCCCTAATAAACGAGAGACTTGGTTGGGGTGGGAGACAGAGAGAGAGTCAGAGTAAGTACGTTAATAAGAACCATTTACTAGTTAGATAAAATAATGAAAAAAAAGAGAGAAAGGGCTGAGAAAGAAAGGATAATAATAAGGAAGAGGACAAGCGCTGAGGACGAAACGACAAGGTTTAGAAGCAGCGCAAATCAACGGGCATGCAGGCGTTTATTATTATTCGTTACTCCTGGGTTGCTTACTTACCTTTACCACGCTGACAGGGTGCGCCAGAAGAGAAGCCGGACGCGGAACAAGTCGCCGGCAGGGAGATAAGTGCATATAAAATGATGGAGAGCAAAATGTTTCTTCCAGAGGAGAGGGGGGGTAACCAAAGTAGTAAGCAGAGAGTTGAGGGAGGCAGACAGATGGATAGACAAAGAGAGCCAAGAATGCAACAGTCAATGTCAGAGGAAACGGGGGACGAAGAGTTCGTGCGAGCGACGTGGTGAGGGTTGGATGAACGGACGAATGAAGGGAAGAGAAAGCTCTGGGGCTGGATGGTTGGTAGAATAGATGGATAGGTGGGCTAACGACCGAAGACGAGAGAGACGATGGGGAGTTGGGGTGGGTGAGCGGACGAGACGACGGTGGAATGGCGGAGAAATGCCCAACGTTTGATTGATGGAATGGTGATTATGCTGAGGATGATGATGATGATGATGATGCTGATGAGGGAGGTGACGGGGCGAGAGGTGTGGACTGTGGAGAGAGGACAAACCAGATTGGCGGTCACGGACTCGCGGTTGGAAGATGGAAACGGGCTAAAATGTTTAGTCTAGCTGGAGTTCATGTCGGAGCCTCCAACCATTTTTGTCGTGTTGTTTATTTTATGCAACTAGGGCGGGAGCACAGAAGGCGGCGGAGATCGAGGCTTTTCATTCGGCCAACAGCCCAACGACAACTCGAAAATCTGCAACAAAGATCAAGCAACCTAGCAAAGGAGTGGGATGGGTGTTTGTGCCTGAGGGCTAGACCAAGATATGTAACTATTTGTCTGTGGACACAGCAGTACTCTGAACAGTTGTGCCTGGCTGGGTTGGGCTGCTTCGCTTGGTCAGATGTGGGGGTGAGAGACGGGGAGGGGGAGGACGACGAAAAGAAGAAGAAGAAGAAGATGAACAGGAAGAACTAGAGTTGGGGAGACCGGAGATGGCACGGTTAGTGATGGCAGAGGGGCTTACTAGCTGCAATACTATTATACTAGCAGGTAACTCAGGACCGTGACTGGTGATGGCGATGGTTATATGAGGTTAGTTAGTGTTGGTAATGGAGATGGAGATGGAGATACATAGTAGATTTAATATTGTGTGGATGTTGGTTGAGGCGGAGGCGGAGGCGGTTGTTTTTGTGGGATGGAGGGACAAAGTGACAGCAGTGTTTTATGACGAGATCAATTGGACGAACCGAGCAGTCTGGACTGTTTGAAGCCCATTCTAATCTGTGATCAGCCAGGTACAGCCTACAGCTACAGCTACAGTACATACATACACACATACATACCATGCAGCGAAAAACAATGTTTGCTACAGAGGATGATATCCTCTAGTTAAGTGAATGAAGAAGAATATGGAATATGGCCCCAGTCACTTTAAAGGAACAAAAACAACATGGTTCCAAGGTTCGCTACAACTCTATTTCAAAGTAATAACCTTGTTTATTTACTTTAATATATCCAGTCTGGGGTTATACTTTGAGTATACTATTGGCATATCTTTCCAGAGCATATCTGAGTTCAAAAACACCAGCCACAACCCCCGCATAGGAATGTTTAGTTATTAAAACATCTCTGGCGGTCCAGACGGATCGCAGAACAAAGAATCAAATCAAAATTCCCCCGCTTGGAGTTTCGGGAGACGCTGTTCAAAGATGCGTTACTCCCACACAAAACAAGCCATGAATGCTGTCTGTCTGATTAAACAATATTTGTGGCCAATCCCGACTGCGTTACAGCGTAAGTATTTCCCAAGTGATCAACATTTTACATTTTTTTGGCTGCCAGCCCTCATCGATTCATCGCCCATCAGAAATACCTCATGAGGAGGATCAGCATCAGTGGCGGGCCATCGGCTGCCAGGCGGGAGTGTGCTTATCATCCTTAGTGTGCGATCCTCAAGGCGATCCTTTTTTTCTCTGCCCTATCTCTCTCTTTTTCAATTCTTTTCCCAATTTTTTTTCATTCCCCCCCCCCCCCTTCTTCTCCGTGCTTACTCTGTATGTATGTATTATTTGGTAGTTATTATTAATTCTTCCCTCCTTCACGGCCCTTATTCTGAAACACGCAGAACCAAATCCAACGCCGATCTATCTGGATGCGACCAGTCAGTCAAGTCCTTCATGAAACCGAGCAAAGGAAGGGCGTTGTTAACTGCCGACTCCCGAGCTCCCGTTCTAACTTCTCACCAGCTGCAAGCAAGAATAAAGAAGGTGCTAGTTCACACATTTTTTGGCGACAAGAACTGTGCGATAAAAATAGCAGCCCCCAACCCCAACTAACTAAAAGCCACGGCTTGAGATTTTCGCGAAACGGCGTCAGAAAAACATCCACTGCAAGCTTTTCCCTTTTGCATCGCTAACCCTTTCTCGTGGCTTTGTCTTCATGATGTATTCTCTGTTCAATCTCATTGATTTATTGTAGTGTAGTTACTTCTACAACTATTAACTAACTCACAACTACCAAAATATAACTAATCCAGTTAACTATTCAAAGGGAGGGTCATCCAACAGTGTCCCAAAATAACTACATAACTGCCCTTTCATGTCACAAATGTAGCAAAGAACGGCCCTCCCTCCCGACGTGCAACACACACACACAGAGAGAGAGAGAGAGATGTCTCACTGACTGTCCGACATTTTGCAATAATCATAATTGTCTCCTCTTATCCATTCATCCAATAGAACTTTTCCCTGATGGTTCTGTGTTCACATTGTTACTGTACATGTCTGCTCCGTATAACCGGTTTTTTTTTTTTTTTTTTTTTTAGAGATACATAATAGTGTCACTGCATGGGTGCTACATGGATCAATGCTGTGCATGGTGACAACTCTTGCATGTATGTAAATATTATTGATTTTGGCCGGCGAATACCCGAGATATGTGAACGGCTTTCCCTCCCATCCTTGCCGCCCGCCGAAGAAGAAGATTTATATAGATTCGCGCTGCCCACATCGCCGGATCTTTTCGTTTCTCTATTTTCTTTTCTTTTCTATTTTCTCTTCCTCTGTTCTAGGGATCCATGGTAGACCTCAAAATTCAACAATAGAGCAGATTATCGGGCTAAGTTGCGGCAGTAACTAAACCAGAAATCAACAGGTTCTATGCGCAATAAAGATTTCCTCCAGAGTTGGGAGATGTTGTCATAAGCCAAAATCAACTCACGGAGGGGAGGGGGTAAATGGCGCCTGGGGGTATTAAGTTACCTACCTATGTACGGAGTAATCTGTAGACTGTACATGTACAGTAGTTAGCTCCTCTGGACTGTAAGGAACACCGAGAAATTCCAGGATGTACCCCCTGTCGTCAACTTTGCTTGCGTAGACTTTGCCAGGGGGCAAGGGGGATGTGACATGGTTAGTTAATGCCTCGCCAGATTCTTTCTTGGAAAAAATAATATCGACTATTGAAAATGCTTCCCTGTCCCCTGGTCCCTTGGCCTCGATGCCCCTGCGACTCTGTGAGTCGAACAAGTTGGGACACTGGCGTTGGAAAAAGTCGGAGATATGAAACTGAGTTAGAGTCTCTTGGGTTGGAGAGGGGGAAAGAAAATCGCTTAAATAAGTAAATATTTGTCCCCGTCTCCCCCCAACATCCCCCACCCACGGCAATCAAACAGATATATGTGCATATGTATGCGCCGCATGCAGATTATCATGGATTAACCTGCGAAGTTCGCATGCTTTGGTGTGGAGGGGCGGGGGGCGGTTTTATGCACCGACATTTTGTGCTTTCTTCTGTCGAAAGCACCCCCCAGCGCAAAATTAATTTAAATAGAGTTATCTAGCAATCAGAAATACTCGGGTATTTTGACGGGTGTTCGGGTATAGTCATGGTAGATTTTGCATGGGGGGGAGTGATTGCGATTGTGATTGATATCAGCACTTAAATCACCTCCGCCACGTTATTTATCGCCAGAGAAAGATTTTATGCTTTGCTGGAAGCACCCCCCCCAATGCTGCTCTGTACAGTACAGTATGCATGCCAATGGGCTGCATGACGAATATTTCCGAAACCCGCCTTGGGTTAGGATTTAGCGCGCGTGCGAGAAGTTTAACTACCTGCTGCAAGAAAGGAGAGTCACCTTCAGCTTCCTTTGAAGCCCTGGGGTTGATCGAAGGTCCACTGGCAACATGAGCTGATCGATCCCTCGATAAAACTTTCACAGGAGGGTCTTTCTACTCGGATCTTGCTTGAACGGGCGTTTCAAGGACTGGGTTTGGTATGTTCTAGGGATGTGGGACAGGAGCCCGAAGCATGGAGAGCCGCCCCGTTAATGATTCATGATATCATGAATCAGGCTGGGAGATTGGAATCGCCCTGACCAGTAGCTTGCCGCTGATGTGTTTGTGGCCCCAAACTTGGCAAAAGGATAAAAACAAAAAAAAAACAAAGAGTAAAACGTCGTCAATAGGAAGAAACATGATTTAGTCTCCATGTAACCGAGAAGGTATCGTAATAACTCGTTCCGCTCGAACAAACCAACCGTTGTGTCTGTCTGTCTGTTGTGCTCCAAGGGGTGATTCCTGGTGATTCCTGCTTGATTGGCGCTGGTTGGCTCGCTGGGTTCCAGGACAGGACGCGACGCGCGAAAAGTGGTTGTGCGGAACGCGTTGTTCACTACTACGGATTATCGACAAGCATCACCTTGAATCTTGCCCTTGGAGCGGCGGAACACGCAGCAACAGCTCTCAATGGAACATTGAACAAGCAGAATTTGGCAATGTCTGGCTTCGGGATACTAAAATAATGGCAAGGAAAAGAAAACGGCCCACCAACGACCTTCTCCCTCTGCCCGAATTGCCAAAACACGCTCGGGCCGACAAGCCTCAGGATGGATCAATATACCATCCAGTGCTTTCTCTTTACTATCCCCGAGTGGTAACACTCAGGACCTTTCTCTACGAACAGCTGCCATTGTCGTCAAAGTCGCGAAGGAAAAAAGTCGCGTCTCTCGGCCTGGAGAAACGGGAGGGCTCTGGCCAACCCCGCCCTGATACCCCCTCTCCCTCCAAAGTGGGCGCAGGCGTTGAGAGAACCAAGGAAGAAATCCAGGCCCTTGCTGGCACCCTGGACTCAACCCTGGTGGGCATTCTGAAAGAGCCGGACACCGCTGTCAATATTTCCAGGCAGAAAGAATTTGCCGCTTTTACTCAATCGCAAGTCCGTTCCTCGCTGGAATGCACTGACATTGGCGCAACTACCTCCCAGTCAGATGTAAGTGGCTTACTTTTTCTTCTCTGGAAAAGTTACATCCATCCTCCGTGGATGGAGTAGTTACAAGCATTCTGCCAAGAGCATTCGTGACCGAGAGAAACTGATAGAGCGACGTGGTAACATCAGATCGTGGATTTCGCTATCCTCAGTCTGTTTAATAGATATCGCGGCTCTTTCTATAGACCGCCGCATTTACTCTGCCATGGTTTCCAGAGGGCAACCAATCAATGTCGCCCAAATCACGAACATGATCCAATGTCAGGGATCCGTGGCCTCGTCCCACAGTATCCAAATAAAAATGTTTCGACACTCAAGAACCCCCCCTGGACTGATATCCTGGGCCTCCTCGGGAGGAGCTGTGAAGAAATTATGCTTCATTTACTACTGGACTGCAGCGTATTTATCGAGCTAGATGAGAAAAAGCATAGCTTCTATCAATTGAGTGGTGAGAAATATATTCTGCTCTTTGGCTTGCTCCCCCATAATAACTTGTGATCAATTCATCCAGGAATATCTCTGTCGGAACTCAAGACTCTGGAACCAATACCCCAAACCAAGCTTCATCAGGGCGCATCGGGGGAGGCCACAACAGTTGCAGCAGCAAGGACCCTTATACCAGCTAATAACGCCCGGCACACCCCGGCAACTATTACTTTTGTTAGAAGCCGTATGCTTTATGCGCGCGCTGCATTTAATGCACAAGGACGAGTCCGATTCGGCCTGAGGCATATCCGTAGGTGTCCTCCATTCATAACAGACCTCGTGGCTGTGCGGGTTATGCTAAAGAATATTAGATGTTTTGAACAGATATCCACAGAGCGATAACCGGGACCACACTTTGCACATATTGAAGTACATCTTTCCACGCCAATTTGGTCTGCATAATGTTTTTACGTCCAGCGTGAATCCTAAGGAAACCATTCAGCCATTCAAGGACTATACTCTACGTGAGGAAGAGATATCACGCTGCAAGAACAAAAGGAATCGTCCCCCCAAAGCCCCTGAAATATCTAGCGAAATTGATGAGAAGGTTCCAAAACGGCTACGTGGTGACCTTTTTGTCCTCATTCAGAAGTTGCAAAAGCGTCATCAGCGATGCCCTTATGCTGAGCTTTTGCGTTATTACTGCCCAATCGAGGTAAACATCAGTTACTGCTCGTCTGTCAATTGACAAAAGATTTTTTTTGTCTATTTAATAACTTGAATTATTACTAGAACATAGGTCCACCGACTCTGAGCCTTGCAGGGTTACCTTCTTCAAGTTATAACAGCGCGAGTACCTCCTCAACACAACTAGTTACCCAGTGCAGCCATAAAGAAGAAAAGACTGGCAGCCTACCATCATGCCATGTGCAATCATTGAACCAAGCACAAATCTCAGGGAGCAAATCAAACCACAACACACAATCGGATGTTGCATTGAACCAAAAGAAACCACCCTGTAAACTACAAATGACAGATTATGCTACCCCACCCACCGCAGTATCCGCATTTTGCCGGGGTGTGTTGCTGAAACTTATACCCAACGAGTTGTACGGTTATGGGAATGATGGAATTAAGAATAGAGATATTATCATGCGCCACGTGGATAGCTTCGTGCAATTGCGCAGGTTCGAGAGTTTATCATTACATGAAGTTTCACAGGGATTGAAGGTAAGTCAGTTGGTTCTTTAAACCCAAGTCCCCGGTTTCATACGTGGCGAAAACCGTTGTTGGGCTTCATTCGTACCTGCGGAAAGACGTAGAAGGGTGTCACGCTAATCATCGAGCTACTCCTATAATAGATTACTTGTGTCAAATGGCTGCAGCCCCCCTCCCCCACCGGAATTCAGGAACTCCCGTCCGTTAAGCTTTCGCCTTCAGATATCCGTAAAAGGACGGAGATATACCTTGAATTTGTTTACTACGTATTCGACTCCATTCTCATACCGCTGATTCGCTCAAACTTCTACGTCACCGAATCTGGCGTCCACCGTAATCGTTTGTTCTACTTTCGTCATGACATATGGCGGCGGCTTGCCGAGCCATCGATTGCTCAACTCAAGCTCTCCACCTTCGAGGAGGTCAAAAAGGAAACTGCGGAGCAGATTCTAAGCAGACGCAATTTGAGTTACAGTCTTTTGAGATTACTTCCAAAGTCATCTGGCGCACGACCTATCGTTAACCTAAGGCGGAGACCTGTTCGAAAGTGCGGGTGGGGAGGGTTGAGCGAGCTCGGACCTAGCATCAATTCTATCATGACGCCAGCGTTCAATATACTCAACTACGAGAAATCGCAGCGTTTGGGGATGCTTGGTGCCACAATGTTCTCTGTAGATGATATCTACGCTCGGTTGAAGGCTTTCAAGGAGAGTAAGGTACCACCTAATTCGGCAAGGACTAAACCTTTTTACTTTGTGAAATTGGATATCCAATCGTGCTTTGATACCATCCCGCAACAACGGTTAATTCAATTAACCAAACGACTACTTGCTGAGGATGATTATCTCGTAACCAAACACGTAGAGATCAGACCTCCAGGGGAAGAAGCTCTAACAGATGTCCCGGTCCGCCGTCAGACGAAGGCCAAACCGGTAAGGAAATTTATATCTAAAGCGGCGGGTTTTGCTGATTTCACGAGCCTATATGACACTGTTGTTGGCACGGAAAGTAAGAGCAAAAGACATACCGTCTTTGTCGATACTCCAACATACAAAAAGCATCAGAAGACGGATATCATTCACCTTCTCCAAGAACACATTGAGAACAACCTGGTGAAAATCGGCAAGAAGTATTTTCGGCAGAGGACGGGTATTCCGCAAGGATCTGTGGTTTCGACGTTACTTTGTAACTTTTTTTATTCCGAATATGAACGGGAGAGGCTTGCATTCCTTGATGGCGACGACGCGCTCCTCCTTCGCTTCATCGACGACTATCTGCTCGTCACGACGGAGCCTGAGCTTGCCGTCAAATTCCTGCAAGTCATGCTTGAGGGAAATGAGGCCTATGGTATTTCCGTGAACCCAGAGAAAATCCTGGTGAATTTCACGACCACAATTGATGGACGCAAGGTCCCGCGACTCCTTGAGCCCTCGCAACGTCAGTTCCCATATTGTGGGAATGCGATTGACACATACACCCTCGCTCTCACCAAGGATCGCACACCGAAGGATCCCAGCCTTACCACCTCAGATGCGTTAACAGTCGAAGCCACCAAGTCCCCCGGCCTCTCGTTTTACCGCAAGGCCGTTAAGTCATTTAAAATCCAGGTCCACGCCATGTTCCTCGACACGAAGCATAACTCACCTTTGGTAGTGCTAGCAAATCTTTACCAGAGCTTCTTCGAATCAGCCATGAAGCTGTATGAGTATACACGTTGTCTTCATCATCGACGCAGTCGACAACGGGGAGACAGCGCAATGGCGTCCTCATCTCTTCTTATCCGGACAATCTCAGCGCTCATGGAAGCGCCCCTCCACATCACACAATCGCGCAAGTCGACTGCATCCCGCACGGGCTCGCGGTTTGAGAGCAGCGCGACAAGATCACAGATCCGCTGGCTTGCAGCTACTGCGTTTCGGACGGTGCTTGGTCGCAAACAAACCAAGTTCAGGGCAACGCTACGTTGGCTTGATGCGGTGAGTC
Source organism: Blastomyces silverae (assembly GCA_001014755.1). Lineage (NCBI taxonomy): Eukaryota > Fungi > Ascomycota > Eurotiomycetes > Onygenales > Ajellomycetaceae > Blastomyces > Blastomyces silverae. The sequence continues at coordinate 52,980 of LDEV01001879.1, read as the reverse complement.
GGGAGTCGCGGCCGATGACAGATGGGGAAGCGGTGAGATTGCGGAAGGCAGTCAGAGCGAGCGGACCTTGTGAATACTAGTGCGCAGTATGTATGTACAGTACATCCATTGCCCACAGGATTTATGAGCTGCACGTAATGACGCTCCATGCTCTAGAAAGTGGGCGCATAGTCTAGTTTACCATGATGTCTGCTTGCTTATATAACATATATTTGGACTGTCGAAGTGCACCTTTTCACTTTCACGTATGTAAACTACAGGCTACAAGTGTCAGGCGAAAGGCTTTTCCATCCATGTGGAGCCAAGCTCGAGGGTCTAGAAGGCGTTTTGCCGGCGTGTTCCATCCGGCGTGGAGCCTAATGGGCTCTCAAAGACCCTCTGAAACGATCTGCCAGCGCTGCCGGCCACGAAGCGCCTTGTTCTCTTGAAGCCCACGGGCCACCAGTCATCGCCGGGCTTTGCTGACGAAGCAAACGTTGGCATCATCGGGCTTCCTTTTATTGTTAACTAGGGCGCCTTGTGGAAAATGAATGGAATGGACGAGTTGTCCAGCAGATGGATGTGGTGGGGCACGTGTACTCGGTACTCCGTGCGGAGTACAAAATTGGCAATGACGGGAACTTTTTTTGTGCGAGTAAATTTTATGGCAAGGTTTATCTTACAATGCTGAGCTGAAGTGCTAAACATAAGTTACAGTAATTAAAAAGCAGGTAATAAGAATATCTGGGGCTGGAAAGTTGCCGAAGCAGGAAATTAAGGCCTTGGTTATGTACCTAGGTACGTTAGGATTTGGTCCTGTGGTATTTCTGGTATTTATGGATGGATACTGCCATTTGAGACTTACATATGACTGTATATGTACAGTACAATACATGTACTGTATGTACATTACAGTCTCATTACTCTGCTAAACCTCCAAAACCCAGCACCACATACAGAGCTCACTGTGAAGGTTCTAAGGTTGCTGCCCAAAAACCTGGCTGGACCCCTGACGAGCCGAGCCAATACCACCCCAATACCAGCCAATACCACTGCTTACCTCAGCCCGCCTGTTCCTGATGTGGCTGAAACGCCAGCCCGACGCCGCTAGTCCCAAATAGGCGAAGTTTGAACCTCCCGTCATCGGTCTCTCCTGCGCTCAACGCCAACTCTGCGGCTAATTCTCTCGCTCAACTTGGTCTCCAGCCAGGCCGTCTGTCTGTCTCTCTCGCTCCTTAATCAACCCTCTGTCATTTGGCCTTGGACATCTCTCTCGTTTCTCTGGGGTCAATATGTCATGATTCTGTTGTACACACGCGCCTGCATATAGTTTTTGTTTCCAACCCCTACATCATTAGCCATGCCTCTTTGATGCGCTGCACGCCTTCAACACCACACCCCCTTGCTCGCTCCTGTCCCGCGGACTCGCACCCGTCTCGCTCCTCTGATAATTGCTATCGTCACTCCTTTGATCTCTGGAACAATTCATCTTTCAACGCTTTGACAATTTGTCGAAATTGTCACCATTTTTTGTTTGGTGTTTTGTTGTTTAGTTCCCGCCGTCTTGGTGGTGGTGGTTGGTTCTTAATATCGTGCTGGGATTCTTAGACATTGGCAGAAAACCGGCATTCGGATAGTACGCGGAAGAGAATAACACCAAAAACAGGGAAATAAGAGAAACAACGAACGGGCATAACTCAATCAAACGAGCGGGTTCACATCGAAACTCTATCATTCTATCGCCCGTGTGTGTGACCCTCAATCGGATAATGAAATGACGACCATTTCAGCTGCTCCCGACTCTCCACCTGAACTCTCCGGGTCCAAATCCTCCAAATCCTCCTCGTTCCGTTCCTCTTCCCAACACTCCGGTCCCGATGGCATCCTTGCCGACATCTCCAATTTCGAGGATATAGGTTTGGAGGAGGAGTATGTTGATCCACGTCACTTCGCCCAGGACAAGTTTGCTGGAAGGCCAAATCGACGTGTATCCACTGGCATAGGCCCCCACACTACAGCTATGGCGACCACAACGAGAGATTTGACAGCCTCTGCTAGCAGGAAGGACTACCCTAAGCTCCAGGGTCAGGTTCAGGGTGCTTTGGACGCAATGCAATCCCTTACTCTCCCACGATCCAGGAGTGCATCACGTAGAGTGACCTCTAGCCCTTCAGCCCCTTCACTGCACCTCCGTCCTTCGCCACGGCAACGGTCAAGATCCCCTTCCCCGGGCACACATCCAACTCCGTTATCATCAACCAACAGTGCACCACTGTCACCAAGGCCCCGACTTACTACATCTCGATCCTTCACACGTTCTACGTCGCAGCAGCGGCCCAGAAAGACTATAGAGGAGTTGGAAGATGAATACCATGATTCAGACGAGGAACTTCCTGAAGATGCAACGTTATGGAATGTACCTATCTCTCCACGGCCTCCCCAGCAGCGGCCTGGAAGCAGAGGCCCTAGCCCCGATCGAAGGAGCCCTGGTCCTCGACCGATTCCGCTGTGCCATTCGACGTCAGCTCCTCCATTATCATCACCTCCAATAACATCACCACCAACGTCAGCCAGGGCGAAGAGACCGAAACTGCCAAGAGCAAGTTCCCTGGGTCCTTCTCGAACGCAACCTCCATTTCGTTCCCCGCGCATCAACTCGTGGAATCTGGTCATGTCTGAGCTTTCCGAGGAAGCAAAAATACTGACTGAAGCCCTGGAATTCCATGCCGATGCTACTATCCAGAAGCGCGAAGAACGCCTTCAGAGCGGAAAGTCATCTACGAGATCTAGTCTAGAGCAAGGAAAACGTGAATCCAATGGCATGATTCAACTTCCACCATTGCAGAAATCAAATATCATGATTGACCCCCTCCCTATTAGCAAGGAGAAAGAAAAAGTTTTATCGCGAACCCGACCAAGCTGGCTTCCTCCTAAAGACCCAAAGGAGGAAAAGAAGCATTTATTGGAGTATAAACGTATGATGGCCCTCTCACGTGAAGCGGGTAAGTGCTCCTCCTCCTCTCTCCGTACATTGAGATTATTTGGCTGAATTTTAGTTGATCATAGACAAACGGAAAGCTGCGGAAGCTGCTTCTGCCCAGTGTAAGAAGGATGATACCCGCAAGATGTTACAGCGCATCTGGGATGACTATGTCTTCCCTGATTGGGACCGCGTTATATCGGAACATCGCACCAGGGAGCTGTGGTGGCGTGGAATTACGCCCCGTTCGCGAGGAGCTGTCTGGCAACGTGCCTTGGGAAATGACCTTGCTCTGACGGAGGACACGTACGTAAAGGCTCTCGAAAGGGCTAATAATATTCAAAAATCAACAGATGACGATGCCAGTGATACAAGCAAAAAGATGAAAGGGTGGTTTGCCAGTATTCGCCGGGATGCATCAACAGCATTCCCGGACCTTCATTTATTTGGCGAAGATGGACCACTACGCGAAAATCTTGTTAACGTACTTGACGCATATTCAATGTACAGAAGTGACGTTGGCTATCTGTACGGCGTCCATGTAAGTTGACAAGCCCCACCTGGCAATATTTTTCATATTGAGGGATTATTATATTAACAACCCGTATAGACCATTGCTGCTCTTCTCCTGCTCAACCTCCCAACGCCTGCTGCTACATTTCAGACACTGGCCAATGCCCTCAATAAACCCTTGCCGCTGGCATTCCTTACCGCAGATCCCGGCGCCATGTCTCGAGCTTACTCTCTGGCGTCGACGACGTTGCGCCTGAACTATCCACGCGTGTCCAACCACCTGTACGAGAATATGTACCTATCCGACGAACAGATCTGGGGCCCCATGTTCCAGGCTCTCTTGACAAATGGCTTGGACCTCGAGCGTCTTAGCCGTGTGTGGGATTGCTGGGTCTTTGAGGGCGATCGAATTATTATTCGTGCCGCTGTTACCATCGTTGGGTGTCTGGAGACTATCCTATTGAATATCCTGCCTGGCGATGAGGGTCAAAGAACCTGCATGAGGATCTTGGGATGGGGCTCTAAGCATGTCGAGAGGGGTGGACGAGTCAATTCTGCCGAATTGGATCGTGTCGATGCTAATGGCAATGGCGGCGCAAGCGGCAACGGCAATAGCAACAATGGCAATGAGTTGAGTAGATATTGGATACTAAATTTTGCTGGCGACGAGGATGCGTTCATGGGGATGGTCCGGGTTGCGCAAAGGACTTGAACCGTCATTCGTCTCCTACACAAGGCACGAATTCATTTTGCGACTACGACTTACAGGCTCATCGCCGGAATCCTTCCTCATCATGGCCTTTATCCCTCCGCCCTTCCCACCATTCCTTTCTTACCAACAACGCCTTCAGTTTCATCTTCCCCTATTTTTGAATATCCTTCCCTTCTTTGTTTTATTTTTTTTTGCCAACTAGGATTCATTCTTCTTTGGCACTGTACACCTTCTGAATTCGCCCTGCCTTCTATGATTCATGATACCATACTGTTTTTTCTTTGTTTCCCTCCTATTTTCTACGGCTATACTTCATGGTACTTGGAGACACGGAGGATACATCCGTCTATCTTTCTACTGATCATTTGTTGGCCACGCCTGTACCGCATTATTATGCGTGCATTTATACATTTCTCCATCCAGCTATTCTTATTGCTTAATGTGCGGCATGTTGGAGGCATGGTCGCACATATGTGAATCGTGTCTCTCCCCCATCGATCGAGCTATTTGGCTTTTCAAGAACCAAACCACATTTTTCAACTATTGTTTATTATTAATGTTATTATTATTAGGGAAGAAACTGGGTTTCATTCTTTTTTCGTGTTTAGCACACGTTTGCAACCCTTACAACGTTGATATTGCCCCGTTTTCCCGCACTTCTATTTTTCCTATTGATCCTTTTCCCAACCCCTTTCCTTAATAGCCAACCTTCTTGAATATCTGTAACACTCTTACCATCTTACACTGTATTTGACCTGCAACTTGTTAATATTTAATAATTATTATGGTGTATTATTTCCCCCTTTTTTCCCCCTTTTTTCCCGCTCTTTCTTTTTATTTTTTAAATTTCGCACGCTACTGGCTCTCATGGAGCACCCATTTCCTTTCCCACCACGTTTTTCAATCAAACCTGATCCTTTCTTGTTTCATATATTGGTTCCTCTATCTTTATGTAGCCCGGTCAGCCTAGCATCGTTCTCGACGCCGATCTGATATGGCGCGCAGGTTGTGTTGTGGTAATTTCGTATGATCAATACGATGGTAGCAATAACTTTTTACAATGTTAACAAGGATTATTGTATTGATAGAATAGTGAGAGCTTAAAGAGAATGGATCTTACTCTTTGATTATGTACAATAAAATTCAAGAAAATATTTCTTTTTGTGTAGAAAGTGTAAGCAAGTAAACAAGAGTATAGGAAGGGAAAGACTATAGCAGATGGCCTGACACGTATACATACATGTATAATTGTCTAACTGATAAAAGAAAGCTAGTTCATTGTTTTCCACATTTACTTCTCATACTTTTTGCTCTGGTCATGGGCTTTGTGTATTCAATTATCAATAACATTTCACTTTCACTGAATGCATATAGTAGCCTGACTGACATTATCAATTGTCAAGCACACATCAAGTTCATCACCTCATATCTCTAAATGTTTACAATGTTAGTTTCAGGGTACATTTGTCATGAATAAATAAAACATAATATTATTACTGAAATGCTACATGATAATACCAGAAGAGATTTGCAAAAGTGTGACAAGAAAAAAACAATGAAGCCAGCTCTATCACCTCTGTCTCTCTGCTCCTCACTATGAACTCTTGTTTTTCACCATGATAGATCTGTCAAGTGATAGAAGTGAGACTTGCTGTGCTGATAATCTATTGCTTCTTCTTAGCCTTCTTCCTTCTTCATTGTTGTTATTATTGTTGTCATTGTTGTTATTGTTGTTTCTTGACAGGTTTGGCTGTCTGGGCTGGTGAGCAGGCCCGGGTTCAGGGGCACGCTCGGGTGCAGGTCTGAGGGCGGGAGTAGCATTTTGGACCCCATTCATTCGGGTGGAAGCCTCATGTTCAACCCTGTTGCGACCCTTCTGGAGCATGTCCAATGCTGAAGCACGGTTCCTTGGATCAGGCACCGCCATTTCTTTGATGTCAGAGACGCGCTGTTCATTGGCAGCGATGGAGTCAATAGCCTTGTAAATGTCTGCGTTGGATAAGAATTGCCTAGACTTCTCGCGGAAACCCTGGCAGTTGAGTGTCCATACCATCGTGACGAAGAGTGACCAAACATCAGCTTTGGGAGTTTGCTCCCCTCCGAGGGCCACCTCAGGCGCCATGTAAATTTGAGTTCCAATCACCGTCCTGGCTTGGTAAGCGACGTTGCAAACACCGAAATCGCCGAGTTGAAACCTATGGCCGTTTTCGGCCGTCACATATAGAATGTTCTCGGGCTTGACATCTCGATGTATAATATTCTTGTCTGCAAGGTAGCACAGTGCTAGAAGCATTTGATTGAAAAGCGCGTCTTTGTTGAAAGTTGCCCCACTCAAACATAGAGACTCCAACGATCCCTGCTTTAGGCCCATGAATATCTCCACCTTGCCGTCACCCCAACCTTGCGAGGCAATATATTCAACGATATGAGGCTAGCATTCGTTAGTGACTATTCATTCACTCACATCGTTCATGGTTGCCACTCACATGGCTAAGATGGGAAATTGCTTCTACCTCGCGCTTCAGCGAATAATACCTTGATCGTCTCCAGTTCAGCAGTGCTTCCTCCGATCCATTCCCAGGCGGAGTCAATATCTTAACAGCCATTAGCCTGCCCGAGTCCATGTCCACGGCCCTGTGTACTTCCCCAAATGCTCCCGATCCGAGGAATGATAGTTTGAAATATCTCATAATTAGCGAGCCTTGTGCCACAGTGTGTGGCCTGGTCACTCGCTGCGAGCCCAGGACAGTGTCCGATTCATCGATTGTCCGCGCAAGACGGGGTTTGTCAACGCATGGTATGCAGAGACCTTTCCAATTCTTGACCGAGTTCATCATTGAAAAGGGGTCGAAATGCCATTGCAACTTGAATTGAACCAAGTTCCGCGCTACACCGCCCATTCCGATGATAGCGTTAACTTGATCCAACACAACGACCTTACGAGAGCGCCCGTGTTCAAATGGGATGGCGCCATCACCGAGAACCTGAGTAGTCTGACCGTACGACCTATCGTAAAGCATTATGACATTGGATTCTGTTTCTACTTCAAACGAGCACTGAATCTTTGAAATCATAGAGCCAGACACGTAGATATCAGCGTCGTTACCGCGACCTAGAGTTGCGAGAGTGTCGTGTGATCTTGAACGAATGTGAAAGCCGATGTCGAGAACCACTGTCCCATTAGCCTGCGTTGAGGTGAGGTGCTGATTTTCTGGATCCGAAATCACCTCTTTGGCGCGCTCGTTTAAGGGTACGAGGGAAAATAACGTGTAAGGATGCCGCTGTGAAGGAGGCATTTTGTGACAGAGTAGATAGCCTGACAGTCAGGCCTCCGCTCTAGAAAACAACGAATGAGAGACTATAAGAAGTCAAGAGCCAGAGCCCCCCTAAACAGAGTAAAAGTAGCTTAGTAGCGTAGATGGACAGTTGAACAGGATCATGAATGTATGATAAAAATATATTTGTTCACATTGTATGAGTATGAATTAGCGCGCTGGAGCCTTGCCGCCCGCAAAAACAGCACTCTCCTCTAGTTAAAGCTCGTTGGCTATAGTGAGATGGGCATAGCATTACCGATGAAAAATACAACAATGTGAACATCAAATATTGGGCGGCCCTCCTTACAGGGGTGCGGAATTCAGGCAGATATTTTCAGCCATGCACGGCAGCGTCTAGGGTTGCACGGAATGCTCTGTTCCCTTCATCAACGTTGGCAGAGTACGGAGCAACAAAGCAAGCAACAGCGAATGGAATCGTCGTCAGGTAGTCAGTTGACAAAGTTGGAGGGTAAACAAGAGCGCCCGCCGTCAGCCTCCCAGGTTTGGCCGCAGCTCCATGCAAGATGCCGTGTGATGCCCCGACTCTGCGCGAATGAACCCCCCCGCCCCGCGCAGCAAGAGAAGCCACGGCAAGGAGCACGTCGCAAGGGGAGGTTGGAAGACTTTAATCCGCACTGTTACATTTATTGTCAGTGAAAATGTTCTGTAAACCCTTGACGGGGACAGGTTTAGCTTTCCAGGCTGGTTGTTGTTTGTGCTGTTGGTGTTTCATATCCGCACGTTTTACGGTGGAACTTACACGTACAGTATGTATGTATGTAGCAGGACTATACTATAGGGAGCTGCAGAACTGAGGATGTGCTGAAGAGCAGGAGAGTGAGTAGTTTTGGGTGTTGCAAACACAAAGAAGAACATCCAACCCCAGGCTCTAGGGATGGAGATTTATTTACAAAAACCAGGAATTCAATCCGCCATTGGAACCATGATATGCTTGCGAATGTGTCTGCTAGCGCCTCTGTTGACATTTCCGTGGTGGTGGTGGTGGTGGTGGTGGCTGCATTGCAGTGTGATTTGGCGATACATACAGCGTAGATAGATATGTAATTACCTAGGTAACGTAACTAATAATTGCTCACTAACTAACTTTACAAGCCGCAGCCTTGGCATCTGCCTCAAGCCAGTGTTCAAAACATTCAAAACATTCAACCAACGACCCCCTTAATCATTCATTCGCCTTTCTCTGTTCCGACTGCGCATCAAGGCCAGAGATCGATCAGAGTCTCTTAGAGACAATGCTCATACTATCCAGAGAGGGTTAGGGTGAGAAAATGTGCCTGGCCTTATGTGGTATTTAATTGATGCTTCGATGTGAGCGACACGCAAACAAAGCAGACGGGGTAATAAATAAACAACGAAAGCCTGCGGTCCAGCTCCAACTCCAACTCCGGCTCAAACAGCAATTTAAAGAATGTGAACAATTTTCCATTCCCTCAACAGCATCAGTGACTGGCTGATTTATTATTCCCCTTCTTACAATCCGTCGCAGTCTGTACAGTACCTTGTGATTGTTTCATACATATTTGTTGTGATCTCCCTTGAACTTCACCTTGTTGATTTTGCTTGACTTCTGCTCTACTTGGTCCTATCTTCATTTCAGTTGACTATACGAACTACCTTGAGATGAGCGCTTGGGGTACTCTGCGAGGCGGCAACTTGTGTAGAGTTGATGACGCTCTACTGGCTTTACAGGAGGATCCCGACCGCCTTGCTCGGACGAGACAACGGTTCAGCGAATCCCCACCGCCATATAGGGCCGACTACTCGCACAACTCAACATTATCCCAGAGCCCTAACCCGCGGCCCATAGAGGAACAGCTGCGCGAGGAGGAACACTTCCGTCTCATGAGTGAGCACCGCGCCTCACTTCCTTCCCACCAATTCGAAGCCCAGGTCACGGAGGAGCGAGAGCGGATTATCCAGGCAGGCTTGGACCGCACAGAACAAGTGCCCGTCGGGATAGACTATGTCACTCTGGCAAAGGACAGAGTGAGGAAGCAATGGGTTGAGCAGGGCATCTGGAGCAAGAAGTGGGACAGGAATGCTGATGGCCTGTGGAAGCATGAAGAGCCGCTTGTTCTTGACTCAGAATCAGATAATGAGAGCCAAGCCCCAACAGAACCAATAAATCAAAGTCCCCTTTTTTTCAAATTTCCGCGACAAGACGCGGAATCTATTCCTGGAGCGGAATCAGATACTCAGCATGAGACAAGATCGATACCCTTGTTCCAGTCACCGATAAATCCAAGACCTGCAGGTATATTATTTGGTCTAGCAAACCCACCTGCCCAAACATCTCGACAGCCAGAAAATAGAAACCGCAACTGCAACAAGGACCAACCAACTACTGCAGAGCGTCGAGCTACTTTAGAGCGAGAACGCGAGGCTTCACGCCCTTTTTATCAGTTTAATTACCAGCTGTCAAGAGAACGGGAAAAAATCCAACGCGCAGCAGAGCGTGCGGATGTGACTCCAACGGCTGCTCTCTCTCCTGACATTAACACAAAAGCCTACGAACGTGTCAAAGCGACCTGGATCAGACGGAAAATTTGGAACACAAAATGGGGGATAATGCCCGGCATGGTCTGGAAGCATGAAGAGCCTCTTGAAACGCTAACTACTGATCTACCCTCAAATCAAGTGAGCCCGCCTCGGCCAGCAAACGATCGTCATGACGCCGAAGAATCCCCTCGCCCGCTCGCTTTTGACCTGCTTCCTAGCACATTTGACAGTCCGAGCGAACCCGAACAACCAATTAACACAATTATTTTGGACCCAAATGGACCGGTAAGCGGCCACCAGAACGCCGTAGAACCTCTCCGTACACACATTATTAGCCCTGTTCTATCTAGTGAAACAGACGATCGCCAAACACCTGACCGAGCGAGCCCGCCTCGGAGGGAGTCTCCGCACGTTTCATCCAACCTGGCTACCCCTCGCCGGCGTGATAGGCCCCCTGTTTCAAAGGGGGAAACTGTGCAATCCCGCATGGATATTCCCCGGGGTGGGCCTACACAACGTCAACCGCCTGACAGAACTATATTAGGTACGGCATATCCAAAACGGGTAACCAGATCTTCAGCGAAGAAGCGTCCTACCCCTTGGCGAAAATCAAACCATCTTGACGAGCTGCCCGCTGCTGGACCATCGTCCGTGTCCGGAGCAAGCGCTGCCCATACACCGTTGCGTAGAAGCAAACGACTTGAACAGAAGCAGGAATCCAATGCCACCGAAAATCCGGCTGAGGACGCGTTAATACATCTACCTGGTAAACCCCAAACAAGACCCACGCGAGCTTCTGCAAGCAAGCTCAAAAAAGGGACACTGTTTGCTGAAACTCAGGGTGCGTCGAAACAAAAAAGGTCGAGCACAAGTTCAAATCAGCGAAGGAAGAAAGTGAAATAAAGTCTCTCATTGTAATTAGTGCCTTATACCATGATTTTGGATCATTTTGACTTAAGGAATAGAATCTGAATTTTGACTCTCGCTGTGTGTAGAGAATGAACCCTTAAAAAAATACCGTGAGGCAATTTTCGCATAGATAGATAAAACAAACAAGACTGATAATTCCTTGCGGATGTAGTGATGCGTATGCAGTTGTGCGGAGACTCAATAAGGTTTGCAGCGGGTCCTTCCATGGATCATGCAGGATCCACCGCTAAACCCTAACAGAGCCGCAGTCTTGGTGAGGCTTGGCAATTAAAATCCTCTTTGGCCAACTTCCAAGCTGGCGGGCAACAGAGCTCCCACTCTCCCCGCCGCTGTACCGTCCCTCGTTTCCGCGCATCGTCTGTTGCAATGGCATCGCTTCGAGCTCCGGTTGCTAGAACCATCATACGCAGTGGCAGGCCACTGCTCCCACATGCCCAACGGCGATGGGCCCAAGTCCACGACGTGCGGTGTTTAACCACCCACCATGATTCCAACCGAGTGATTGATAGGTACAAGGACAAATTAGATCGTAAGGCCAAACAGTAAGTAAACTGTTTTAGACCCTCCTAAACTGATATGATATTTTCGCGGGAGCCACCATTCCAATTCCTGTGTACGTACGACCGCTTACGATGTACCCGACCCTCAAAAGAGAGGGTTATTCATCGATTTCTTCCCTCCAGGAAGCCTACCAAGATAAAATCAAAGACCTCAAAACGAAAGCAGAGAGCATCCCACAACCTGTCCCATCCACATCACAGAGCTCCAGTGCTAGCCCATGCCCTGAAACACACTCCCCGACGACTGCTAAGTCCACACAGCCCACCATAGACCCTTCGATCTCGAAAAGCCAAACACCCGGAATAAAACCTTTGTCCTCCTACCTCGACATTCCCAAAATCCTCACACTTCCTGCTAAGGAAATCGAAACTCTCTGGCGTCTCCGACATGCCTCCGATCCGCGATCCATCTGTGCTACTATCCCGATCGACACATACCTGCGTATGGTTGGCACCGCCAGGCAGAATCCACAGTTTGTCTTACCACTCCCCCGGACCGCGGAGAGCGGCCAGTCGGAAGACATGAACGACGGCACTGCGCCAGCCGACCTTACTGAATCGGCAAGCACGGGAGCAGATATTCATTTCCTGCAATGGGCCTTCCACCCTCCTACCAGCGCCACAACTTCTCCTCCAACGGCCACAACCGTCGATTCCCCCGCCACGCTAAATACACATACGTCCACCGTGCTTTTCACACACCTAGCCTCGTACAAACTCCACGGTGCATATTCGCAGCCGCACACAATCATCACGCACCATCTCGACCTTGCGGACAAGACCGGTTTGGTTCTTATGAACGGGAGCGTGGTCGAGGATCGCGGCGTGTCTGTGGACGAGGCAACGCTATTGGTGCTGTGGCTACAACGATTTTACGATTGGGGCGCGGATGGAAAACAGGCTGGGAAGAAGGCGGACTTGGTGAGGATGTTCACCCAGGGCGATGTAAATGGATTCAAGTTGGAAGATTTGATGGAAGAGGCTGAGAAGATCTAAATCATCCTTTCATACCTTTAGAAGTATTATAAACCGTTTTTTTTTTGTTTTACAATGAAATTGTGTAAGATACAGAGGTGGCATTCTTCCCCCTGTTCTTGTAGCTACTGGTGTGCAAAATTATCTTGGGTCGTAGGGAGGGGAACTGTATGTAAATGCACATATTGTTACAAATAGTACTTAACAGAGGTCTAGAGTTACTAGCTGCCGTACTCGGCCCGGTGGCTTGGGATCAAGCCAATATCTGTTCTATGAGCTTTTTAAAACCTGGGCCAAAGGCACAACGGTCCAGGCTTTGTGTCGGCATACAAAATGTCGCTGGGGACCCCATTGTTTCGATGGGAAAGGCATGCAATTTGATCCCAGTGTCTATCTGTAAAACCACAGATAGGTGGCACTACATATACTGCCCCCTGACAAGTTTATATTGTGTGCTGTTGGGAGGGCTAATATTGAAGACGTGCAAAAACTTGAAATGTTTTTAAAGGGTATCTTAGACATACATGAGAAGAGGATCTAGGCACCCGAATAAATTGGATGCGATGGGAAAGAAAAATAGAGATAGGATCAAAAAAAATCATGCCATTATTGCAAGAAGCAATGTGGGCAACATGTGGTTTTTATCGCACAGAGAAGGGCGCTAGGGATAGAAAGGGGGTTCGATGAACAACACAGCGTTACTGGAAGGATGTTGAGCATTCGTCTTCCGTGCCTTGTCCGGATAAAATAGCGATATCATCCGGTACGAGATTGCCGGTTACACCTTGTTCCAGCGAATTTTGCCTTCCGCCCAGAACACCCATGACGGTCTGTAACTGCCATTTCAGGTTCATTCCAGGATGGCCGCGCGTTTGTATTAGGTCGTTAAAAAGAGTAGTTAGGCTAGCTCAATCGTCTAGAACGTGATCCACAACAAAAGAGTAGATATGGTCGAAGTACCCCGGTTCCGCAACTGTATCATTATGCTGTCCGTTTGGGAAAGTTCGCCAGACTTTTGTGCTAGATTTGCAGATCGAAAAAAGCTGGGCCATATGCTCAGGGCTAAAGAACAGGCTATATGTTAGCATATCGGGCCTCGTGGATCTAAATCTTACTCCGAAATGGGGGAGAACTCCGAAACGGGGGAGAGAAGGACATACGGGATAATCTCATCCTTGAGCCCGCTCAGGAACAGGATCGGGACCTTTGTGATCTTGGGTAGCATATCCTCGCTAGCCCAGTATTGGTGACAAAGGCGAACAACGTATTTTGCAGCAGGGAAGACACTGCGAAAACGGGGTTATTTGTTAGCAACAAACACTACTAATACTCCAACAAAATAAAAATAAATGAAATTAACCATACAACACGTTACAGCCGACAAAAAAAAAAGAAAAGAAAAGTAAAGGGTTCTGGTCAGCCGATTCGGTTATATGGCCTTCATACCTTGGGATCATCTTTTTAACGCTCAAGAATGTGTTTTCCAGTATCAATCCTGCAATATCCCCTCGATGTTGATTTTTTGCGGTCAAATCGATCGCGACCGCACCGCCAATACTCTGGCCGTAGATAAGAACTTTTGTATCGCTGGTCTCCGCACGCTGCCGTATATAATCCAAACCTGTTTGGGCGTCAATTTTCAGGCCCTGTTCATCGGGAGTGCCTGTCGACTGGCCATAACCACGATATTCGAGCATCAAAATATTACAGTTCAGGGACTGCTCCAAGACCTGCGCGATGGGGAGACGGTGGCCGATATTTCCAGCATTACCGTGGAACATGAGGACGGTTATTTTAGGCTTGGAATAGCGCTTATTAGACGGGCGAATAAACAGCGCAGCGAGAGATTCCCCGTCAGGGGTTGGGATTCGAAGGTCCTCGTAGTCGTTCATCCCAAACTCCGACGGTTTGGGAACTTCGGTGCGTGACCCAAGAGGAACATTGCGAGGATAGATTATTTCGCTTGATAGACAGAAGTAAGAGCGGTTAGTTAACGTGCAGCGAAGAAAGTAGATACATGACTGGTCATTTACTTTTGCTTGAAATAGAGCATGCCACTGGCGATAATGGCCAGGCCAGACGACGCCAGAACCGGGAGTCTGAGAAACTGCACCACGTTCCCAGCCATTGTAGTAAAATTCCAAGATGGTGGTGGCGGTGGGGAGTCTGCCATATCTGTCTCGCCCTCTCCGGGGAGCGTATAAGGTTGGTTTTGGTGACAGTTGAGCTGGTGTAGGCGTCAGCTATTTTGGGCGTGGGGAATCGTGATACGCCAGGGTGGGATAGGGGATGGGGAAGATCCCGTGCGGAGGCGGGCCTAGTAAAAATAGGGCAGGCTGGGAAACCACCTCGGGCCCAACTTGACACAAGCCATCTGGGAAGACAGGCAGAGGCAAACAGATGCAACTACACAAACAAGAAATAATTGGGAAGACGCTGACCTTACTGATATTACGGATTGACCAGAGCGAGGTATTTTTGAACGCCTTTTCAGGCCACCCAGGTATCCTCTTCCGCGCCTAGGCTGGTGAGGCCCCCGTATCGTTACCGCAGTAAGCGCGTCAGCCAATGACAACCTTAGAATAGCCGGCGCTCAGCAAAGCTCCTAGACCATTCCCGATCGGGCGACATGCGTGGGACCTTGCTGCCTCAAGCAATCACCGTCAATCACCACCAACCATCAACATCACAGACAATCAGGACTGCGCTCAGAGAAACTGCGCCAACAGCTTCATTTCAAATTGCATAACATTTCCTCGGCTATTGAACGACCTCTTTATCTCTCTTCCCAACTCCACGCGTACCCGTTGCTCGACACCGTATTTGCGCCAGTCTCCTACACCTCTGAGCTCCTGTTACGTTTAGGTCGGCTACAATGGTTGCCCACGGAGTTACTGGTTGTTTGGGGGAAGGTTAGTGGTTGTTGAATTAGGGTCGGCTATTTTCAGTGACATTGGAACTGACGATGGTACAGATGGGATCCATATTGACATGAATCACCTCAAGACAGGAGAGGTCAAGTAAAGGCTACCCTCTGTTTCCCTCGATTGTCCTGGTCCTAGGCTAGCTAACCAACCTTCTTCTCGTATAATAATAGTCTTGGTACCTCAATGTGAGCTCCTACCCTACTTGTATACTGGTAGTCCTATGTTTCGAAATGCTAATCGCAGTTCGAGAAAAGCATGGCAATCAACTTCAAGGACGGCGTTATTCTCGGAGCCGATAGTCGGACGACCACTGGAGCTTATATCGCCAATCGGGTCACGGATAAGTTAACACAGGTGCACGATACCATCTGGTGCTGTCGGTCAGGATCTGCTGCGGATACACAAGCTGTTGCCGACATTGTTAGTTACCACTTGGGAATGTACGGCGTCGTCAACCAAGAACCCCCAACAACCCAAACCGCCGCTGCGTTGTTCCAGGAACTTTGCTATGACAATAAAGACATGCTCAGGTAAGTAGATTTTCCTTTACCGCTAGTGTATTCTTCATCGCCTTCCGTCTTCCGATATCTCAAAATTGTTCGCCCATACTAATCGTGTTGTTTAAATATCTAGTGCGGGAATCATCATCGCTGGCTACGACCCACGACATGGAGGACAGGTATACTCGATACCACTGGGCGGCTCCCTGCACAAGCAATCATATGCTATTGGTGGTTCCGGGTCAACGTATATCTACGGCTACTGTGATGCGAACTGGCGGGAGGGAATGACCGAGGAGGAGGGGATCGAGTTTGTGAAGAGCTCACTACAAGAAGCGATAAAATGGGATGGCAGTTCTGGCGGTGTGATCCGTATGGTGGTGTTGACGGCGAAGGGCGCAGTACGACATTTATACCTTCCGGATAACGGATATACAGGCCCGGGATCGAAATGAAGATGATAATGAGCGTTGTTTTTCTGTTTGTTCGTTCTTTGGACCCTGCTCCCCCGTGTTCCCATATATTTCTCCCTTCATAATCATCTGTAGGAGGTGATATGTTGGAAAACCCATCTAGATAAATCAACTCTTTTCTTTGTTTTTACTGTTCCAAGCTTAACATCTATACAATACATTGGAGAAGGGGGTTGGCAGAATAACAAGGGACCGACGCATTGCCCAATGGATACAAATTAATTCTCCCCACCCCTCGTAAGTTTGTACATAAACGGTAAATGACTGCCTATTGGGAAAGTTATACAACAAATAAGTTCTTTGAGTGGGGTGAGCTAACTGCATCGACCTCAAGGTGGCTAATGCGATGCTTGGATGATTCTTACCATGCCCACACATATTTACAAGACAGACTGCAACGCTTGGCAGAGCCCACGCATTCATTACAACGCACACGAAAGATTTTCCAATTTTTAGACCGCTTAACCACGGGAGCCGGGCTGCATTTATACAGCAGTTGGAAAAGAAGGTGAGAGGCAGGGATCGAATCCGTTGAATCTGATCGCGAAGCTCCGGAAATAGGATAACTAACTATTCATGTGGTCTCATCTTTGCCTGCGGCTCAACTTCATATCAGAATATTTACACGAATACTACAAGACCTCAAGGAGTCCCGACCACCACGAGAACCCATGGTATAGCACACCCATTGCCCGCGTGGATAACATTAAAGGGCCGAAGGGGGTTCATCAATAGATAACTCCGTTTCTAATGCTCTATGTCCCTCCTGTCTATTAATGATGGTTCACAGAAACTCCTCACAGACACCCTAACAAAGAAGGGATCGTTCGAGGGGCCGTGGTTACAGTAACATTATTGGGGTGGAATACATCAATTCTATCTAATCGGCGAATGTCCTCTGTGTCCATCAACAAAACACCTGGAAAAGGTACTATTGGCGAATAGGGGATAATGGAGATGAATAACTGGTTGGATGGAAGGAAAGCTCCTTTTGAAGGCTCTTGACATCTCCATTGATTTAGGTGTGCACTATTCATTTGAATGCGCAGTCCAATTAGTTATCGATTCCCGGCAATTGATTTCCCTTTTTCCCCTCAGGCCCAATGTTGAAGCCAAAGCCGTTCACCGACCCCAGCCCCCCTGGCCAGTATTGACGTCATTGCCCTCCCTGCTTGGCCTAGCCCTCACCACTCGCTCAACAGGGCAAAATTGGAGTTTGACGACGAGGCAGCTGAAGACCGTTATCAAGGAGTCGTGCTAGGCAAGGAATCGTATTTCCCACTTCTCCCCCCGCCTGACGTCAACTTCTAGAGGAAATCATGGATATTTTGCCCCACTCCAAGAGCCATGACGGATTGCCTTTTGCTAGCACTCTCCATTTGGGTAGAATACAAAATGTCGAGGAAATCCTGCCTCTGAGTGCAAAACCATTTGTAAATTGACATACTCATCCATTTTTCTATCATTGAGATTTGGTGAGGCTTCAGCTAGATTCAATTTGATATTTTGAATTGGAATTCTATTCTCCCGGCTTGTCAGTACCAATATAGCACAGCCAGCCATTGCCAACAAAAAACTTAAATCTTTTTGTGATAAGTAGGGGATGAAGTTACAATGGTACGCTCCCGCACTCAAAACGGCTGTTCCCAAAGTTTGTTTCAACTTTAACTCCGGTTGACTGGACTCTAATCCTTTTTATCATTGATACCTCATGCTTGGAAAAGTGCTAATAGCATCATTCAGAAACTCCCCATCGAAGTATCCACCACGATCCTTAAAGCCCGACAAAATGGAGCCGCCAGCGATGGGGCTTGCGACTGTCTGTCAGGAGGCGAAATAGCTGGCATTGTCCTAGGTTCTATCTTTGGATCGTTTCTTCTGTGGTGGTTGATTCGGACTGCGGTCGAGCAAACAAGGGACTCAAACACCTATTCCTACCGCTCAACCAGATACGAGCGGCCGGTTAGACGAGAATCCATTTCCCCGTACACCTACAGGGAGAAACCTGTCTCGAGAAGCCGTCACCACCGCCGAAGGTCTATAGAAAGGCCTCCGAAAGTTTATATTAACGGGGATTGAAATCGAAACATGCCCCGGACCTATCCATGGGCGGCGGGGTAGGAATCAGCGTCGTGGTTCAGTTCAGTTCTAATGCCTCGAAACGCTCGTCACGTAACTACCTCTCTGTTGGATCTCAATACCAGAAAATGAATTAATCAAAAAGGAGACACACAGAAAAAAAAAGAAAAAGATTATGGTCAAGAATGTTTCACTTCGATGTATATATTCTTATCATTTCATGGCTACATATTTCATGTCATAGTATAGGAGGTTTTACTCTGTTTCTCACGTTCATGCCGCTTTCCGTGCTGTTTTAGTTAGCACCTCGTTGTATGTCTCTTGTTTTATATCCACTTTGCTTTGAGAAATTTGTTTTCAGCTAGTTTTCCTTCAGCACCGCTTTTATTAATAGTCGCCTGTGTGCTTGTAATAGCTGTCTAGTATATCTGCTTACAGTGAATTTGAGATCTCTTGAGAGTATAACACATTTCCATTGTGATTCTTTCCGTTGTAGCTTTTATCACAGACTTCCTCGTCAATCTTGACCGGTTAAGGAACCAGTGGTGGTTTGCGCTGCTGGAGCTAATAGGATGAACCGCCTAGGTTTTCGTTGCCGTGTCTTCCTTTACGCATCAAGAGTCGTAGGGAAAAATAAAAATGTAAATCAAATTATAAAATATGTATTACCATCTATATGACTGACTGAGTTTTGTGATTATCCGAATAAATAATCCCCCTTTTAGAGTGAACCATAGGAAAACGACCACAATGCTTCTTAGATATTCCGATCTTCCAACTGTATTCCTATGATACTATATTTCACAATTTCCGAAGGCCGTCCAAGGAAAACTTTCTCCTACCTAACCTTCTATTAGCGAGAGGAAATAAGGTCAAGCTAAATAATTATACTGCTTACCGCAGATTTCGAGAGAACTGATTATGAGGCAGGCGAAGATAGTTGACAGACCCGAGCCGACAAATCGCAAAAACAGCCCGATTGACAGTCAACATCTGTAGTGCACACTTTCTGCACACACATACTCTTTCGAGAAACGGCGTGCATATGTCGATGGCGACCTAACCCCCAGCGAGTTGGGAAGGCGATAGCTGGCATGCTACTAAGAAGCAGAGCAACGCTGATCCACAGAAGCTTCATTTTCGCGGCGAATCGAAGAAGTGGTGATGAATTATTGTATACTTCGTATTTGTAGCTAGTTTCAAATCAGTGCTAACGTTCGTTGCTAAACCTTTCATCATGGACTTTAATGTAACACTCACTCACTCAGATAACTTTTTGACAAGAGGGCTAGGGAGTAGTAGTATATTAACCACCCTATTCTGTTGATCGAGATAGATAGCAATGGAGATTCAACCAGCTCGCTCATGGACATCTTTATATACTTGTACTCTCCATCCCAATTGCCATGAGAAAATGACCGTTTAACGTTGGAAGCCGAATGCAGAGAATGTACCGCAAGGATAAGAAGCAATGTAGAATAGGGGGTAGAATAGATCTTTATCCTTTCTTTCCTCGTTCAATTGTTGTCCCATGTTTGCTAGATTCAATGACACGAATTCCTGCCAGCATCCTAGGAAACGAAGATGCAAATGGTGGAATTAAATTCGATGGCATCGGAAACGTTGATAAGGTGAAGCCCTGCCTCGAAAATCTGACTCGAAAGCGCGTAAGTAGGCCACGACAATTTGCATATATCACCGGGAACGGGAAGAGAAGAGAAACTAATATCATTCAGACAATGTAAGAAATGGTTATTTGCTTAGTTTGCTGTTTCCTGAACAATGGAGAACAATATCAAGGCGGTAGCAGGAATATGCATGTCGCTGTATGGCCGATAGGACCCTGTAGTTGAGATCCCTCGCGACATTCCCAGCCGAGAACGAGCAATGTCTTCTTGAAA
Organism: Blastomyces silverae; assembly: GCA_001014755.1. Taxonomy (NCBI): domain Eukaryota; kingdom Fungi; phylum Ascomycota; class Eurotiomycetes; order Onygenales; family Ajellomycetaceae; genus Blastomyces; species Blastomyces silverae. The sequence goes on along the minus strand of LDEV01001879.1, from coordinate 32,614 downwards.
TAACAACATGAACCCTATCTCCAGAGGAAGTATCCGTTCTCGTACACATTGAACAAATGGTTCGTGCAGTTCCCACGCAGAGGAACCCATAAGGGATCATTAAGATAAATAGGCCAAACAGAAAGATTTAAACGTTTGGAATGGAGGAGCTGCAGTCTGCAAGGTGATTCGGTAGATCGCCATGCGGTACCCTGCCTTATGCCATGTCTCTAAAGCATGCTCCGAGCCAAGTTATAAGTTGGATTGGACGCCAACATTTCAACAGATATGTATGTACAGTAGATCTCACGTTCTAGGTGCGGGGCCTTCAAGTATGAAAGAAGTGTCTGGGGTTAACTCGCTTGGGGGGTTACAGTTGAACGTGGTTTTAAAAAAACTGAACGTGGGTTTAAATCTCAGCCGGAAAAACCTTCGGCGTGGTTTTAAATTATAACCATGGCACCCCCCCATTAAAACTACATACACTAGTCAGAGCTCACACATCTCTCACACCTACCTAGGTAGTGACACTCACCCCCTATATTCTGAATATAGTGGGGGGGGGTGCTGCAAATAGGAATTTTTTATATTTCTCAGACTCTAACTTCTAATTCTAATCTCTAACTCTCTAGTGTTAAGAAAGTGAGAATGATTAGTAATATATGCAATCTATGTATAGAGTATAACTAGTGTGTGTATTTTAGATGAATGCTAAAAGTTGAATGTGATTTTAAAAAAGTGAGCTCAGATTATTAGTGACAGAATGAGAATTTCAGAGTGAAGCTAGTATTGAAATGTATAAATCTCATTAATTATAATTCTAATTTTTAAAGAGAAGAGAAATGAGAATAAGTCACTGAGTGATAAAATTATATACAGAATATAAGTTATATATCTCTTATAACTCTAACTCTAGAGTTAGATTTTTTTTATTTTACTTCTTCTCTCACTAATCTTCTCTCTTTATATAATGTATAATATCAGTAGCAGTATAATCTATCTCAGTGTATTTAATTTTTAGTAATACTTTTATCTATCTTAGTATTTAATTTTCAGCAGCACTCTCATCTATTCTAAATTATATTATTAACAGTATTTTTATCTACTTTATATAACTGCTTATTAACAGCACTCTCATCTATCTTAAATAGAAAATATATATTATATAATTATTAATAATTTCATTATAAGTAGAGTAAAGTTTATTTAATATATATAAAAAAATTCTTCTCTGAGATGAGTAAGTGAGTACAGTAAATTATAGTTTATAAGATATAAAATATTTATTATATAAAGTGAGTATTAGATATGAAATATTCATTATATAAAGTGAGTATTAAATATAAAACATTTTTCATTATATAAAGTGAGTATTTAAATACAATTTCAGTTAGTGTTACATGAAATAATCAGTTTAAAATAAAGATAGATAGTAAAAAAAGAAAAAGAGAAAGAAAGAAAAAAAAAGTAAAATATTTTTTATATATCTATTTCACTTCTGATTACTGTTTATATTATCAGTTCTTTTAATATTATTTCTATTATTATTATTCTTATCACTGTCACTGTCATTCACTTTATTATTTAACTTATCTCAAGTATTATTATAAATAAGAATGTTATTAAAGATTTGTGTTTACATTTCTATTTAATATTGAATTTAAGTTTTATTTTTCAAGTGTTTTATTTATTATATCTATATATTCTGCAATATCAGTCTGATAATCAGTTTCAGAGATTATATAAAAGAAATAAAATTAATATAATCACTGATTTTCTCTCTGATCAGTGTATAGATATTCACTTAAATAGTATTTTATTTAATTAATTGAAGAAGATTCTCATTCTACATTTAATAATTTATATAATTATTTATAAAGTTTAAAATAATTTTCACTACTCATTTCTAATAGAGTGATACTCACTCACTCATTTCATTCAATATAGAGAAGAATGAGTTTAATATTAATACTTATAATATGAAGAAATATAGTATATTATTTATAAATTCTGATTTTAGTAGAACTCTTAATTAATTACTTTTTATTCTAAATAAGATTTTGATTCTACTTTTTTTTAAAGATGAGAATTCAGAAGCTGATTAATTATAGAGTTTGAGAGTTATTTTAGATAGATAAAAAGTGAAAGTAATTTTTCTTATAATTAATTCACTTAAGTGAAGTAGATTAGAGATGAAGATATAACTTAGTTTATAAGAAAGAGAGTTTCTTAATATAATTAATATTCATCTATATATATATAAGATTCTTATACTGTGATATAATAAGATGATAGTATATCTGATTATATGTTTATAACTGTCAGAATTCTCTACAGTTAACTGAAGTTCTTATCTGTAGATTGCAGCTGTGTTAAGTATTTACTGTGATATTATTGAATGAATAAGTCTGTGTTTATCAATTATACTAAGTTTATTCATTCATTGAATTCTGACTCTTTATAATATCATCTAACTCTGTATCTGAACTTATCTCAGATAATATATAAATCTAGTATTTCTTCAATTTTTCAATCATTATCTGTTATTTATTCATCATATAATATCATGAGATTTTAAGTATTATTATTAATATCACTTATTTTATACAGCTTTAATAAAAAGATATAAAATATATTATATATCTGATAGTTCTGAAGTAAGTCTAGTTAATATAACTAAAATTCTATTTTTATATGAATTTGAAATAATTCTGTGAACTTATTATTAAGTTTTTTATTTAATTGATAAGTTTTTAGATTTTTTATATTTAAATATATCTAATCTTTTATATTAAAGTTACAGAGATTGTCTTTGATATACTGTTTTATTAGATTCTGAGTGTGTATTAACTGATTCTGAGCTGTTTATTATATCTCTTTTACTAGTATTATTACTTATTCTGTATATAACTTCTTCATTACTTCTATTGAGATATTTAGCATGATTAATAATAGAGATTTATAGTTAAAATCTATTATAAAGAAAGAGATTCTGAGTACAGAGTGTACTGAGATACTATATATATATTTAATTTATAGTAACAGATCTACTCAATCATTCTATAAGTAATCTGTGTATAATCTAATATAGATTTTCAGTTCACAGTTCTGTCATTCTATTTATTTATCTATTTACAGATAATATACTGTGAATAATCTATAATTAATATTCATACTGACTGTCAATGCTCTTTAAAATTCTGAGATAAAGAGATAATCTTTATCTGAAATGATTACTACTGATATACTATGTAGTCTGATAATATTTATAAGAAATAAATGAGTAAAAATATCTAATACTAGATCTGTTATTGTTAAAATATAATAAAATCTCTTGAATCTCTTATAGTAGAATACTGTAATTAGACTGACCGTGTGACTGTGTCTGAGACTGAGACTAGAACTAAATGTAACAGGATCACATGAAATCATTAGTTCTGATCCCAGACACATATCAGAGATAGTGGTCTCATATAGTCTCAGTGCTAGTTCTATCTAGTCATAGTCCCATTTATCAAATGAGACCGTGTAACATGGTCATTTATCTTTCTTTTTTTTTATTATTTTAAATGACTTTAAATATCATTTGAGCGTTACTAAAAACCGTTACTTTTTCAAAAATAAAAATAGACTAAAAATAAGCTTAAAATAAGCTTAAAATATTCTAAAAATAGTAATTTTATACCAAGACTGGGACTAAACATGACACAGCAAAATCATTCCTCAACATGGTCACATTCTAAGCTTTGATATTTCAGTCACTTTGTATGTTTTTTAACTGTTTAGTTCTGGTGGGACCACATCAAGAAATGGACTGGGACCAGACTGAATGGGATCAAATGTGAAATACCTGGTCTCAGTGGTCAGCCTAACTGTAATTATATCTATTAACTATTCATTGACTGAATATCTAGATTTGAGTAAATTTATAATGAAATTAACTGTGATTATATATCAGTTTCATTCTGATATTGAAATAAAAATGAGTTTCTCAAAGACTCTGTAGATAATAGACTTTATTCTAGTATATACTTCACATGTTTATGTGTATTTCTCAATATCTTTTCTCATTATAGATCAGTAGAATCATTATATAATTAAGTGATATATTTATTTTTCTCTGAAGTATTCAACAGTTGAAGAGTTATAAAACTATTAAAAAATATTACTATGAATTTATTAATTTTCTGAGTTCAGAATATAAATTCTGTTTTAATAGAAGAGATATTTATTCTATATCACTCAATTCTTCAGATAATTATATTTATATTTTAGAATAAAAGTTTCTAGTTTTTATAATATATAATTTTTAATTTACTGTAAGATATTTCTATTTATATCTGTAATTTTAATTGAAAGTATATTAGCTGTTGCAATAGCTGTCATTCTATAATTATATAGTAGTATTATTACTTATTTATAATATTAATTTATTATACTACATTGAGAAGAGTCAATAAATTAGTGAAATTTATTATATAATTCTGTAAATTCTTCTGATTTCAATTTATAATCTGATCTTCTGAATAATTTATCTACTAAGTTCTTAACTTCTTTCTTATATAGAATTTTAATATTTAACTTACTGAGATACTGAGCTTATCTGACTTATCTACAGATTAGAATCTTAATTATAAAAAATAATAGTAAGTTATAATAATCACTGTAAACTGTAGTTTATATTCTATTTTCTCTGATAAAATGATGTTAATACTTGATAGTATTTATAATTATAAATATCTCAGTATTATATATTTCATAGTTTCTTTTCACTGTTATCATTTTTCTACTGTAGAATACTATTAAATACAGATACTTATTATTCTATTTCTGATATAAGATTTCACTGATGATGAATTCACTTACATCATAAAAAATTATTATGAACTTATTATTATTATAGAAGATTAGAAGTGAAGCTTTCATAAACATTTATTTAAGTTTTTAAAAGCTTTTTTTCTGTTTCTTCACTTATTGAAATATAATATTATTTTTGAGAAGAGCTGTAAGTAATAAACAGATTAAGCTGTAGTAGTATATAAATCATCTATAAAAATTATAGAATCTCAGAAATACTTATAAATTTCTCATTATATAAAAGTTAAGTCACTATAGAATAGTATTCACTCTGACTAAATTTATATATACTTTATCTTATTCAACTAGATATCTCAGAAAATCAATTTTCATTTAAAGAAATTAACACTTAAATATATTATATATCAGATTTATATCTTGTAACTTTTACAGAATCTACTTAACTTATATTTAATATTTATTCTAATTATTCTTTTTTATATAAATAACTACATCATTAATGTATACAATGATAAAGTTATTCATATATTTCTACAGAATGATATTAATAAACTTCTAAAAATATACTGATATATTTATCAAGTTAAAAAGAACTACTAGATATTTATATATACTGTATTATATTTTAAAGATAGTGAGATATTTATAGTCTTCTGCTATATAAATAAGATGATATATATACTGAAAATTAAGCTTTATAACTTACTTCACTGAGTTAAGATACTTCATCAGTTCTAAAATTAGAGAAATTATATACTAATTCTTGATAATAATTATATTCAGTTTTCAGTAATTAATACAAAATCATTTTTATCTCTCTTTTTTATTAGTAAAGAGAACAGAGAATGTATATAAAAATTTACTTAATTATATAAAGTTTCTAACTAAGTTTTCATTAATATATTTCTTTAAGAGCTGAAGCTCTGTTTCTGATATAAAATACAGTGAATATTAGATTAATATTTTATTATTTATAATTTATATCTGAAAATCTGTCTTGAAGTATAACTGTAGAATATTCACAGTTAGTTTATAAAAAATATTTATATATTCTACTAGTTATAATAATACTTATATTAAAACTGAGCTTTCAGTTCTCACTTATAATCAGACTAATAATGAGATAAGATTAATATTATCTTCTTAATTTATTATATATTATATTTTTATTTATTCTGCTTTTATCTCATCTGTAATTGATTCTGTTATTCAATCAATATCTGAGTTTGTTTTCTTTAGTTAAGATCTACTCAGTATAATCAGTATAAATATCTGTAGTAATTATAAATAGTATATAATAAGTTTCTCAGCAGAGTTAAGCAGCTGTAATTTATAAATGAATAAATAAAATTTATAAAAGTTATTATTTAAATCTTGAAGTTGTACTTATTAATATAATATTATTTTTATATTTAATATCTCTGCTGCTTTTAAGATGAGAATATTAAATACAGTTTCAGAGTTAATTATTATAAATATTACAGTATATATTATCAGATGTTTAAAATTATTAAATATCAGTAATATCTATAATACTGATATAATATAATATATTACTTATTCTAATAATTTATAATTATTAATTTTCTGTGTAAATAAGTTCTCTCATTGAAATTTTGATAAGTATAACATCACTTCTATTAATATACTGATGAGTTTTTCATCTTTAAATAAGATAAAAGAGATTTTATTTCTATATATAATAAGATATTACAGTTAGAAAATAGAGATATAGTGTGAAATTAAGTAGTAAAAGTATATAGATGAGAGAATAAGAACTGAAGTATTTAATTATTTATCACTAAGTATCTGATGTGTGAGTAATATACATTTCATCAATATTCTCTTTTCTTATATTAAATATATAACTCATCTCTTTATCTTTGAAAGAATTTAAAGTCTGAGCTGTTCAGATTCTTATCTACTTTTTTTATTTAATATTCTGAGAATTATAATCTGATTCAGTCTCAGTCTGTATTATATTTAAAATATATTTATTTTAATTCTGATTTAATAAGCTGATGAGTTATTTTTATATAATTTTCAGCTCTAATTATTGCTTATTTTCATTTCATAAATATTAACAGCTATGTATTAAAGTATATCTGATTAATTTAAACTAATATAATCTGAGTTAATTTACTCTGAAATATGATATAGATAGTTATATTATTTCATTTAAAATCTACTATTAATATTTTAAATTATATAATAAACTCAACAGTCTTTTAATATAATTTTATTTACAAATTTATAAGTTATAACTCTATATATAATTCTGAGTTAATAATTTAATAATTATTCTGTAGTCAGATCTTGAGAACTTCTCAGAATATAATATAAATATTATATAATATTTAAAGTCTCTGAATATATTAATATATAAGTTTATTCAGATAGTTTATAATATACACAGTTTTAAATATTTCATTAATAACTAGTTTTTCTTATAGATTGTTTTCTATATCTAGAAGTTAAAATCAGATATCAGAATAACTATTAAAAACTTTAGACTTTTTAAATTTAATTTTAATTACTGTTATAATATCTTATAATTCTGTGTTTATATTAAGATTTATAGAGAGTCTTTAATTTCTTATTTTTAATACTATAATTTATTTTATCAGTTACTGATTTTAATTGATTAGTTACTGATTTAGATTATTATTTAAATATTTCAGTATTAAAATATACTGTTTAAGAGCTTTATTCTCTTAAGTTATATTATAAAACTGTTTTATAAGATAATTTATTACTTAAGTCTGATTACAGATCATTATAGTATAGAAAAAAAAATACTTACTTCTTAGCTGAAATATCTTATAGAAGAATTAGAGTGTTAGTAACAGAATGAGAATTTCAGAGTGAAGCTAGTATTGAAATGTATAAGTTTTATTGATTATAATTCTAATTCTTGAAGAGAAGAGAAATGAGAATAAATCACTGAGTGACAAGATTATATACAGAATGTGAGTCATGTGCCTCTTATAGCTCTAGCTCTAGAGCTAGGCTCCTTTCACAGATTTAAAACCATGTTCAGTTTTTTTAAAACCATGTTCAACTGTACGCCCCTCGCTTGGTAACTAGGTTAGTCAATTGTCCATTACTAATATGCTTGTGTTAGCGTGAGTGTGTTTTAGATGTGTGAGCACAGTTGGCCATTTAACTCAACAACCAGCAACTCCATGATTCCTCTGCTCCATCGTGAACAACATGGCAAACCCGCCAGGATTGTCACATCCTGGGATAATCACATGCTAAAAGTCTAGATAACCCAGTCCTTTCTGTGAGACATCTTACGTACGACTCATTGTCGCCCACATCTTTGAGATTCTTAAGCACCACGTACTTCAATATCCATAATGGAGATGTTGAGTTTCGAGCTTTAACACAAAACTACATAACTATCACACATTATCAGTCGGTATCCAACATGAAAGTCGCAGTCTTCAGCTTTCAAGAGTATGAAAGGACCGCCCTTGAGCAGTTCAACCAAAGGTTTCAATATGAATTGGTCTACTTCTCGAAGCCTCTTTCAACCGAGACCGTTTCGCTAGCAGCTGGCTGCGTTGCCGTCTCCACCTTTGTCAGTGACCATGTTGATGCTGAAGTGTTAAGAGTATTGGCAGATGCAGGAACCAAACTGGTCGCTCTGCGCTGTGCTGGCCACGACAGCGTGGATTTAGAGGCGGCATCAGAAAACCACATCATAGTCATGCGAGTCCCAGCCTACTCGCCCTACGCGATTGCGGAATACACCATCGGTATGCTTTTGACACTCAATCGCAATATCCACAGGGCTTCAACTCGTGTGCGAACTGGTAATTTTGATTTGAACGGCCTTGTTGGGAATAATATCTACGGGAAAACAGTGGGCGTAATAGGCACGGGGCGTATCGGGGCCGCCGTAGCCACAACATTGAAACTCGGGTTCGGTTGCCGTGTCATTGCAAATGATCTCGATGCACATGTTGAACTGGAAAAGATCGGAGTGGACTATGTGGACCAGGACACCATTTTTCGTTCATCCGACTTCATCTGCCTCCACTGCCCGCTGACCAAGCAAACGAGCCATATCATAAACACAGATAGTCTGCAACTGATGAAACCGGAGGTTCTCTTAGTCAATACAAGCAGAGGAGGCTTAATAGATACGCCAGCGCTCATCGATTCACTCGAAAATGGCCGAATTCGCGGCTGCGCATTGGACGTGTACGAGAGGGAAAATGACCTGCTCTTCCGGAAATCCTCCATGGAAGAGATCGATGATCCGATCCTCAAGCGACTAGTTAGCCTGCCAAATGTGATTCTTACCGGGCACCAAGCCTTCTTAACGCAGGAAGCTATCGACGCGATAGCAGAGACCACACTGAAGAATATACAAAATTTCTTAGCCGGGAAAGTCGATGTTAACAGAGCTGTTGAAAAATATAAGTGGGGATTACAGAAACAAAAGCCGTGTATCGAGAATTAAGACATCCTATCCATGATGAAAGGGGTTATTCAATTTGCACCAACTTGGCTTCCTCCTTCGTTCTCAAGAATAGCAGATGACCTCGACTCGGAAACGAATGGTTCCTGGCCTTAAGGGATCCAGTTACTCAGGCACATACCAAACTGGCAAATTGATAGAATCAATCAGAAACGCCGGTCCTCTCCCATTACGCGACCCTCAGCCAGAGGGACTCTCGCCTGAAGGTGCAATTTTAGGATTTAGAGATACAGTCTATATACAGTTCTTCTAATCGTCTAGGCATGGCGCATTCGACCCAAATACCGGCCCAATTCCATCTTAACCCGTTGAGCTTTGCTATGTCGTACCGTCTCGAGCCGGAGCTGAGCCTAGAGCCGCTATTGTGTTTCTGGCCTATAATGCCTACGTTTTGTCTTCGAGCGTCAGTCAGCTGGATGGCAAGCGGAGACAGAGAGCCGAAGGCGGGATGGCTAGAGCTCGATGGAACGCACGGCAACATCTATGAAGCCCCTAATGAGCATGAATGGGGGCTCCGTTCATGATACCACCACATTTACCACTACTCCGACACTGGGTGCACGGACATTCACAACCGCATGAAGCATCAGGTTTGCCGGGAGCGATGGTATATGGACGGCCGGACAATAGCCAAAGCAGATGCTTGTGGGGTTGGAAAATGCAAAGCCAGTTAGGTCAGGGCTTCAGGTCGAAAAAGTTGTGTCGATATACATGTTTATTTGTGGAACCGTGTTGTTCCACCGAAGAGTTGATAAAACCGGATGGACGGTTGAATCAGCTAACTAGCTTTTTGCATCTTTCATCTCTTTCATCTCTTTCTCTGTTTCATTTCATTTATTTTTATTGTCTCCCCTTTAACGAGAGAAGATTACACACCGCTCCAGCTGCGTTGGAGCTTGCGAGTTACATAGATGGATTCATTCAACCCCTAGATCCTCGAGCTGGACCTGGGCCAATGGGAGTGCGCGTCAATCTGATTTGCCATCCGCAATCGAGCACAGGGTTAAGTTAATTATATACCTAGGTATATATAAAATATCCCATTCTTATTTCTACCTAGGATGTATGACGAGTTAGAGGCGCTTGGCTTTTTTTTTAAAAATGTGCCTTTTGTTTTGCGTTTGCCTGGTTGCATAGGCCATGGAGGCATGGTTTAGCTGACCGCATGCATGGACGACTCTGAGCCAAACACAAAGGTAAATAAATAGTTTTCATCCATCTGTAGTTTGCAATTTAAACCCGAAGATGTTGAACTTCATTTGTATACTAGTAAATTCCCGCGGGCGGAGGCGAGGCTGGAATCTTCTGGCAGAAGAAGGCAAACAAAACCAGGGAACAGACAGGCAAAATATTTAGTTGCAGAAGCTAGAAAAGATACAATTAGTTACCTAGTTATGTAACTATGAGATAACTACATTATGAGAGCAGATGGAGGAAATGATACATGTAACATCTGTCTGTTTTCTCTATTCTCTTGCATGATCTTCATTCGATATCTTGTTTCTGCAGTCAAGATAAACAAGTATTTACAATAACTCCACCTAGGTAACTAAATAAGAAAACAATCATCTCAAAAACACAGCAGGATAATGACAGCCGTCTGTCCTCCTTAGTTATCGTATCCCCTACTTATGCAGTAGTTTATTAGTTAATGGTTCGTGGTTTGTTGTTTGCTATTCTTTGCTCGCTTCTTCTCGCCCCTCCTTCAGCCCTCCACGCTGTCTGTCCATCGTCGTCTTCCTAATCTAACCATCATCCTTTTCCATGCCACACATCTGGAACTAACCCTCTCTTCTGACAGCAGATGGGTAGAGATATCTAAATCAACACACACACATATTCATACATACACGCAAATACACACACACACACAGAGAGAGAGAGAGAGACAGAGAGAGAGATGCTTGCCCCTCCTCCTCTGTGGACATGGGCTCTGTAGCTGTCAGTATAGCGCCTTCGGATCATCTTGCGCATCGCCCTCACACAATGCTCAGCGCTTCAGTTGGCCAATCCGTAGCTGTGTCTGCGTCTGTGTCTGCTGCGCCTGAGCCTAGCTGCCGACATCCACAGTCATCGCCTCCTCAGAATCGGAATCGGAATCAGAATCAGCATCAGCATCGTCGCTCTCGTCCGCGTCCGCATCCACATCCCGCAAATCCCACCAATACTGGCCAGCTGGGTTCCGCCACTCTCAACTCCACCACCTCCACCGCGTCAACTTCGCAGTCGCCCACGCCCACGCCCTCTTCTTCTTTTTCTTCTTCCTCTTCCTCCTCCTCCTCTTCCTCCTCTCCTCCTCCTTCTTCGTCGACCGTCCCTCCCGTTGCTCTTCCCACTGATCCTATTCCTCATCCTGCTTCCTCCTCGCCCTCGTCCTCCTCCTCCTCCCGCTCTTCCGACGCCACCGTGAATCCTGCGCCTGTACACCCTTCGCAGAATGCCCCTTCACCTCCCCAGCCATCAGGGCCTCCCATCTCAGCTGTATCGATGACATCGCTTCCCAATCCTCACCGCCTTCCCGATCGCCATCGGTCTTCCTCCCGTCAGCATCCTCCCCAGCATAACCAAGGCTTTGATCAGGCCGGTTTTCCCTTATCCAATACACCCTCCGGCCTTGAGCGCGATAATCCCTCCTCCCACTCGTCCCCTCGATTGCAGCCCACTTACCGTTCATCGCGCTCCCTGGGGGGCTCTGAGGCAACCTCCCCGAGTCGCATCCAGGTCCATGATCTTTCCCATATTCGCAGCTTTGCCAATGAAGAGGTCCTCGCTTCCTCCAGGCGCCTTCAGACCCAAGGCAGCAGCGGTCGTTTCCAACACGATGTCGGCCGTCAGTACGAGATTAGCTCCATGCCAGTCACTGATATCATTGAGATGGTCGCCGGCCTGTTGACCAAGATAACCACCACCAATGACCAGCAACACGAACATATACATCGCAACATCCCGCCAGCCGATGGCGCAGGCGGCATCAGTGCTCAAACCACCAGTGTGCTCGCTTTCCATGGGAAAAATGTCCCGAGCATTACTATCCTGAGCTACCTCAGTCGCATACACAAGTACTGTCCAACCACTTACGAAGTCTTCCTCAGCCTGCTAGTCTACTTCGACCGCATGACTGAGATGGTAAATAAAGGCTTTATCCAGAGCCTGCAGCAAAGGTCAGATCAGCATAGAAGCAGCTTGGCCCCGCATTCTTCGCCCTCCCCCTCCATCCCGTCTGCGGCTACTTCCAATCGCCCCTCTACCCGTGGCTCTATCGTAACCCCCCCTTCTTCCGTTCAAATGCGGGCGAGAGACAACGGTCCCTCATCCCCGTCACCGCCTTCCACGATATATCAGGAGTCTATCCCACCCGCGTCGAGCACTACCTCGGCCGCATACGAAGACGATGCATACAGTCTCTCTCATTACTTTGTTGTCGATAGTTTCAACATCCACCGCCTAGTCATTGCCGGTGTGACCTGCGCAAGCAAATTTTTCTCTGATGTTTTCTACACCAATTCTAGATATGCCAAGGTAGATATATATAGACTCTCGCCCTTTCGTTTTCTCAATGCAACTGCAGTGGACTAATTTATCTAGGTTGGCGGCCTTCCTCTCCTCGAGCTCAACCATCTCGAACTCCAATTCCTCCTTCTAAATGACTTTCGTCTTGCCGTTCCTGTTGAAGAGCTGGAAGCTTATGGTACTATGCTTGTTGAATTCTACGCCAGAGAAGTGGTTGCGCAGCAGCAGCAGCAACTGCCCCAGCAGCCGCAGAATCCCGGCGATGGCCAAGACCCCTTCAGCACTACAGGCCGCCGAGCAAGGGAGGGCGCTTATATGGAACAGCACCCTAGCCAAAGGGAGGGTAATATGCAAGCAAACGTTTCACAAACTCCGACCCCTCCCTAGGGTCTTTATTGCTACGGGATTTCCTCTTCTTTTTTCCTTTTTCTGATGATGTTACAGCGCTGTGAAAGCACTAGCAAATGGAGTCGAAATACCTGACGGGAATACGGAAATATAGATATTTTTTATTTTTTTTCCTTCTCTTTTCATGTGCCGGTGATTGATTCAATTCCGGCCCAAGATACCATGAGAGTAGTTCATTATTACTTACTTTGTTCCGTCCTTTTTGTCTTGTTATCTCCTGAACCTGATTTTGCATGTTAGCGGCTGTGCCACTTTTCCTATTCATCACTGCAATAACGTAATACTTTTTTTTGTTTGATGAGGTTGTGGTTTTTTCGTCTGATGCCAATGTCGCTTGATATTTTCTCCCCGGGTTGGATCGTGTTGCTCCAATTTGCATTTATTTTTATTTTTTTTACGAACCGCTTCATTATTGGTGTTCATGACCGATTTTCCTCTTCTAACCTTCATGCTGCCATTTCTGTCACCCTCCTTGCACCTCTCTTGCACCATGGGACGATTGATGGGTGGGAGGGCAATGAAGCGGGACCCAAGCTCGATTTTCTTCTCTAAAATCGCCCGCCTCGGCTGAAGCAGGAGGTTCACCCCCAACCCCTGTCCCACCCCCCACATCGGCGGCCGCACCACACCCACCCATCCACGCTCATCCACGCGGGCACGCACACACATCTCGCTCGCTGTTGGCTCAGTTTTTCCCCCACCCCTAGAACCTCTTCTAAATACGGAGTATATTATTTATTAATGCCGCGCAAATAACTAACACCAACTATCTTACCTCTTCCCACTTGCATCACATCAACATTTTACCTGCCTCTTGCGTACCGTGCCATACCTTATATACATATATATTTGCCCTGCTCTTTAACTCTGCTCAATCTCAATTCTGCCTGATAGATACACAAACATACATATATGCGTATAAAATACAGTCCACCTTCGGAGTACACGCGAGTTCATAGCATACATAGTAGTTATACTGTTAGGAATGCACCCAGGCTTGGAATCTGGACTTGGATGCATATTTTGAGGATGCCAGCCTCGAAGCTATTCTATAAATCCAAGCTCCAGGTACATACATCGTGGAAGTACACAGTAAATATGGGGGGAAAATTGAAGATAGTGCAAGCTTGATCATGTCATAATACTATACTATACTATTTACATCGCTTCCGAGAATCGGGTCACCATCTATAACTACTCATCGATTGTTTATCTGATTGTTACAGCAGTTCTGCACTACATTGCTGAGTTGACACCACGGTAGGTGCCCGAATTGGCCATCGCCATTCCTTGTTGAATCAATTGTCCGCATCGCATCTCGCACCCTGTCCTTGATATCTCCACATGCTTTCCCAGTTTACCTCGTTCTTTGCCTTGTGGACTTTAAACAAGTTGTCTGTAAAATGGTGTAAATCCCTATTCGTCCTTGCATCTAGCTGTAGTGTGAAGCCCTACTCCTGAAGAGCCGGTTAAATTTTGTGAAGCTTAAGGTAGGGAGGTGTCCAAGTGTCCATACTGAAAGGCGCAGTCCATGTTTCTTCACCGGATAGGACACCCTCTCTTTTGGTTGAGGAATCCCGATCTTATTCTTAAATCAAGAACCCGTGTTTACGTTGAATTGATAGCTAAAGCTATACTTGTCGAATAGCTGTGCTGGACGGCCACTTTGCCATGCCTGCCAGATCTCATTAAAGGAGCAGGTAGGTGAGTTGGGGACGTAGTTGGACACAACCCCGAGACTTTTATCGTGGTCATCAAAGATTTGTTCCCGCCAGCAAGCTTGCTATGAAGCGACTCTAGGAACCAACCCCCTGTGATATTCATTATTATGGGAGCTGTTGCCTTCGATGACAAGGACTGACTATATCAGTGTATGAGGTTGAATACACTAGCGAAAATGGTAGAATAACATTTGATTCCTCGGTTTGATGTTATACAACACGATGCTTTCAACTTCGTTGTATCTGGATTCCGTGTCTAAGCTGGATTGGGACGGTAGTTTGAGTTTGTGAAGGAGATGATATCGCTACACTCACGCGAGTATTTATAGGCTGACATGAGAATGAGCAGAAATATCAATTCATTTACAGGTCACCCTAGTATCAAATAAACCTCCATTCTCTTCCCTTAACAAAGTATCAACAAAAGACAGCCTCTCTGCATGTAGCCAAGTTCCTGCTGCACTGAGTTTTATTCAAGCTTATTTCTCAAATTCAGGGTGTACCGAGGCATGATATACTCCATTCGAATAATCCCTTCCCCATAGCTCAATTGCCGGCCCATGGTAATGTTTCCTGGCATGAAGGAGCCAATTTGCTAGGGAGAGAACAAAGGCTACTCCCAGGATGACAACAGCATAATCTAAGGCCCATGAGTGTGTGATCTCCAAATAATCTTGAGGATAGAGGAGTTCACTTACTCATTGAAGGCGCACTTGTTGGTATGCGGATTGGAAAACAAAGCACAACGGTTAACAGTATAACATAAGCTGCTGCCCATGAATTCATAATCCAACCTAAAATGTTAGGCACACGGAAGCTTCGTGTAGAAGGAAGGAATACTGTTGATCGTTTCTGAACGAGAAGCAGCACAATTGGAATTGCGAATGAGAGCTGTTGGAGAATTATCGAAGAGCTGACAATCGCGCTGAATGCTATTGTAGACATTGGCCCGGGTTAGCGCTGCGCGCCAATAATTCGAACAAAAGAATCTTGGGAAGCGTACCAGTATGGGAAGCGAGAAATATGAAGCCACAAAGGAAAGTTAACAGCCACACCAAGAAAAGTCCCCAGAGGGGAATGTCGAGGGTGGGATGAATGCGATTCAGATACTTTGAAAAGATGAAGCCATTATCCCGGGCCAAAGACCACGCGAGACGAGAGGATGTTTCTTGAATAGCAAAGACCATGAATAGTACCATGACCACGCCGATGGAAATCATAGACAAAGCCATTGACCGTGACCGGAGGCCTTGAATTAATACAAGGGGGGGAATCCATCTGCAACAGTCATTCCAAATTAGCTCCGCAGACAGCAATAGCAAGTGGAAGGTCAGGCATTATAATGAAGGGGCAGCAAATGTTTGGATGACTTACTCGTCGGTCGTCAGAATATAGCTAATATCGGATAGAGCATAAAGTTGAGCTACCGCATATCCAAAAGCGGTTACAAACCCAATTCCAACAGCTGCCATAATGGTACGTGGAACAACTCTCTCTGGTTGTTGGCACTCTTCGGCCATGTGCAGGGCAGCGTCAAGGCCGACATAGATAAAGCAGGAAGTTGATAGACCGATCAGGAAGCAAACGCCATCTGGCCAGCCGGTGAGGTTTATGAACGAAGTCCACACCACTTTGCTGGGCTGCTTGGGGGTTGATCGAGCAAGTAGTCCAATAAATTGGATTAGGAAAATCGACAGGGTTAGCAAGACTGGCTCATCAGAATCGCGTCAGCAACCGTTCCACTCCACCAGTTTTGAGTTGCCCTCTAAGAAGGAAACCCGGATCTAAGGGTTTAAAGTCAGGGGACTCACATCCTACGGTATGTGTCCAAGGAGCTCTCTTCAATACAAGGGCATTGTATACCGTCGCAAGCAAGACCATTGCCTGATAGACAAAGAATACATGCCATGATTTTCTCTCATACCCCGAGATAGAAATTGACGTCACGGACAGGACTTGCTCCGCCGCCAGCATCGTCACGGTAGCCCCGATCGATATCCACGACAGCATCGCCAAGAGGCCGCACGTATAAGAGAGACCGCGACGCCACTTCTTCGGAGCCAGAATTGAAGTGAAATGGTATTGCCCGCCTGCGGTAGGGTAGACCGAGGATAGCTCCGCCATTGATCCAGCTATCGATAAGTATGCGGAGGTGCTGACAATGATGGAATACACGAGCGTGACAGGTCCTCCTGCCAAAAGAGCCAGTTGGAGGCTCCCTGAGATCCCAGCCCAACTGTTACAGATCACAAAAGCCATGGAGATCATTGTAATCCCAGTGAACTGCTTCTTCGTTGGGACATTTCTGGCCCCGGGGCTTCCTGCCTCCTGGCTTAGCCTCTCATGGTGGTGTTCTTCAGGTTTTGCAATTTCGGTGCCTGGTGAAGGTATCAGAAGGGAATCCACGAGCGCGATCTGAAACTTGAATAACAGGCAAGACTTACCGCTGCTACGATGGGGAGATGTGGGAGCCATGATGGAAAGACGAAAAGCGCTGCTATCAACCCCTGGATTTGAATGAACTCAGCAGACTTTTGGGGCCGGGTGCGGATCGAACGGTCCCTTTTATTGCAGACCTCCCAGGAGACCGGGCATGGAAAATAGAAAAAGAACGACATGCAGCGAGCAACTTAGAGGTCGATCCATATTCGAGACCGGAGGTTGCCCTCCTGCCAATGCTATCCATCCTCCATCTGTTGAACGACAACAAACCGTGTTCTGCTTGGTGCAATGGCAAGAGACCACGAACTAGCTAAGCTTCAAACCCAAAAGAAATCTTAACCCATGAGCTAGTTAAATAAGTTAACTAACTAGTTCTTGATCCCCGCATTCCAGTCCCCAGATTCCGGTCCCAAATACATCCGTACTCTGTACAAAATGTGGAGAGCCCGAGATCCGGAAGACCGATGAGGCGGCCGAGTTATCTTTAACCGCACTGCCGCCCTTCGAAGCTTCGCAAAGAAATCCAGTCTAACTCTAGCCATAGCTGGTCATTGATCATTGTTTTGTTAGGGCGAGTGGAATAAACCGAAAGGTCCGGAATTCTTCCTCTCCGCGACTGTGCATTCTGTCCGTCCCTCGGTTGCTCCTGAGATGCTCTTCTAACATGAGGATTCCGACAGGCCAATGAGATAGCGGGTTTGAATTCAGCCCTCCAGAACCTCCTGTATCAACCCAAAGTTCGGATGTTAACTAATATAGTAGTTAATTAACACAGTTAGCACACTTACCTAGCCCGCAGGTTGCGGGGTCGCTCGTCACTTGGGGTGCGCAGGCTTCTGTCCTTCGGCCAAGTTCTCGCTATTATGAATGCTGATGAAATTGGCCCTAACCCCCTGGACTCTCTGAACTCCATCGCACCGCCAGTTACGCGATTTTGAACATGTCTTCCAGCACAGTTTCATCGCCTGCTGCGGCTCGCGTATACCAGGAGTCCACTACAGGTCATCGTAGAACCGACCGCGTATTCCCCCGCACAAGAACTGGCTGCTTCTCCTGCCGCCGCCGCAAAAAGAAATGCGACGAGGTCAAACCGACATGCCTGGCCTGCATTCGCAACCAGCTGGATTGCTCTTGGCCAGAGGTGATACTGCGCAGTTGTCGCTCCCAACTGGATCCCCAAGCCCCAGATTTCAAGAAAGCCAGTCACAAATATGCCGCAAGGCTCGACGGTGATGTGGGACAGGCGTCTAAATCTCCGCCTACCCATGCCGATTGGAGCAGCTCCTCAGATACCACCTCCGGCGGAAACGCCTCAGAACATGACACTGCCGCTATTGCCTGGTCCCCCGGAATAGGAGCATTCTTGAGCCCAACGCGGGCCGGGCTCCTCCTACCCGCGTCACAGATATTGCTTGCACACTACCTGGGCGAGACTGGCCCTCTAATTTCTCCAACCCCCGCCCAGGACACTCCGTTTCTTTCCTGGATTGTGCCACTCTCATACACCGATGATCTACTGATGCACTCCGTGCTCGCAGTGAGTGGGTCTCATCTCTGCTTCAAAATGGAAAATAATAGCGAAGTCGAGCGAGCTACTAGCCAGCATTACTCCCTCGCTCTAAGGTGCCTTCACAGTATCATTAAGGATGACGCCCTTATTCAAGATCCGCGCATGGTACTGCGCGTAGTCTTGATTATGATATTTCTTTGCCATTATGAAGTAGTTCATACCCTTTCTCTGGTATACTCTGACGAACTTTTCTAATATCAAATCAACAGGTCCTTTCAGGAAACCTGGACGGATCGCTTTTTACACACCTTCGTGCTACTCGCCACTTGATTTTACAACTCAGAGACAAACTCGAACAGATAACGATGGATGCGGACAGAAAACTGTACGGATTCGTCATGGAGGTGTACGGATACATTGTCGTCTCCAATATTATCACCCCATATGGCATGAACCAAGCTCGAACCCTCATCGTCGACCCGTTCCTCCAATCTTTCGACGATTTACGGAGCTTTGGGGCCTTTGGGTCAATGCTGTGTGGTAGTCACAACCTCTTCGAAATGATCTCCGAAATATCAGTATTTTCCGCGCAGCAAGGGCCCCCAAGCCCTTCCGTGGAAATTAATCCTGACCGACTTAACATTTACAGTGACCTGAAAAATAGAATCGTCAATTGGGATCCGCCTTCTGGTGACTCTCCCGGCCCTATTTTCGTTTCACAGCGCCGGGCCGCGTTGGAAGTTTACCGACATGCTCTTCTCATTTTTCTCGAAACTGCCATATCTCCATTCTCCATCCATGACACAGCAAGAATCCTCACCATACAAATGCATATTGATGTGGGATTATCGTATCACAACCATAGTTTCAGGACCACCTACTCTACACTTCTGCTGTGGCCGCTGATGATCATCGGCTCTTGTATGGTGAAAGAAGACCAGCAGCGGGTGATGGCAAACAGGTTAGCCCACAATCATTTTAAAATGAAGAATACAGTTCAAGGGGCGCGGTTGCTGGAGTTGCTCTGGGCGGATGACGATGAGTATGCCATTGGACCATATGGGCTAGGGCTGGTGATGGAAAAGTACCATTGTCATTATCAAGTGTTATGAAAATTTATCCATTACGATTTTCCACGATGTTGACGCTATATGGACTGCACTTGTACATGTACATGTATGTACTGTACATTCACAGCCGTCCCGTATCCGAGGATTTAAAAGTTTTTTTTTACCGAGATCTAATGATGTTTTCTTCGATTCTGGGCAACTCGAGAAGCGGCGGAGAAACCAAGCGAGGCGAACGAACGGGGCACCAGAATACATCTATACATAACCGAGACAGCCTTTAATTTCGCGGCTTAATGGAAATATGATCCGATGACGTGGCCCAAAATGGGGGTTCTGCACTGCCGAAATGGTGATAAGGCTCTCATAATTCAGACACTGGGAGCATCCATGCTGGTTTTCAGCGCTGCTGCGGGCAAATGACGGACAGACGGCGCAGCAGATCGCGCGGCTACTGCGCGGGGTTCTTATCTGTAGCCGCGCTGGGGCTAACTAGCTAGTTAGTGGGTTTCGGCGGGCCTGCAGCCGAGTGGGGTCTTGGCATTGTTGGCAACAACCGTGGAGCCGCAACACCAGCCAGGAATCTAGAATTTGGGGACCCCGTTCGATTGTATGCTCGGGTTTCGGCAATTCCGCTCATCCAGCACCCCAGCAAGCACCATCTGCGAAGCGGACTCCGCGGGCCTTAACATTCATTAACCAGCACGAATGTATAAAAGCAGGGGACATGTTTACGACAGGTTTACCATGTCGTCAACCAGCGTGCAATTTTATAGCCCTAACGAAAAACGGAAAGCAAACGCCCTTTCATCATGGCCCCCCCTTTGAATAAACCGGGCACTATATTTTCCAACAGTCCACGTACGGCTGATCCAGGATTTTACTCCAACACAGTATCCGCCCATGGTCAACAACGGACGATTATAACATCAGGGCACGTTGGGCAACGGAAAGATGGTTCATGGCCAGAAACCTTTCGTGAGCAGGTGCAACAAGCGCTGTTCAACCTTGTGGCCTCACTGGAGAGCGGTGGCGCATCAGCTCGGGATATCGTGAAACTCACCTTTTACCCTGTCGATTGGAGTATGGACATGCTGGAGGACCTCTTCAAGCCCATTTTCCAGATTCTAACTGAGAAGCATGGCGTCATGCATCGTCCCCTGACGACCCTAGTTCCTGTACCTAGTCTGGCCTTCCCCCAAGCGAAATTTGAGATCGAGGCCGTGGCAATGGTCGGAGGCACTGCTCAACCCTGGCGAGACGCGGATACCCCTGTTTACAAACCTCCTCCCGTCGAGACTGAGGTTGTTGTGGTTGGAGGTGGGTTTTCTGGCCTGGCTGCGGCGTACCGGTGTCATGAAGCCGGGTTGAAAACCATCGTCCTTGAAGCTAAGGCTCGCATCGGCGGTCGCAGTCGCACGCACAAGAAACAGTCCGGGCCTGGCGTGGTTGAGCTTGGGGCTACCTGGATCAACAAGAGCACCCAACCAGAAGTTTTTGCCCTGACCCAGAAATTCGGGCTCGAAACTTTGGAACAGTTTGCCGAAGGTGATACGATACACCAGGGGGTTGATGGCGTGGTTATCCGCGGTCAAGCAGGTGGTTTGGAAAGCGTGAGTTGTCCTGTTTCTTAAGACTGCTTCGATTGGAAAACCGGTCTAACATAAATATCAGCGCATCTCCGCAGAGGACCGTCGGCAAACGGAAATCTATACTCAAGCACTAGTCCAGCGTTCAGAATCCGTGAATATTCGGAAATTTCACGAATTCCCTAAATCAGAGGACGTTACTTTTGCCGATTGGGTGGCTCAACTTGGCTGCACAGGCGAGCATGTGCAAGCACTTGCCAATCATTTGAGTAGTGCGCTCATTGGGCGTGGATCAAAGGATATTGGGGCTCATTACTTCCTCGATTACGTCAAGTCTGGTATGGGCTTTCTCAGTCTAGTATCGGACGACAAGATGGGAGCCCAACACTTGAGAGTGAAAAAGGGCACCTCCGAAATCGCCTACAGTCTCGCACGTGCGTTGGAACCAGGCTCAGTATTGGTAAACAGCCCTGTAGATAGCATTGTGCAGCACCAAGGAGACTGCCTGATCACCACAGCAAGTGGAGCTTCGTTCAGAGCCCGCAAGGTCGTCATGGCAATTCCGACCAATACTTACACCAATATTCATTTTACCCCCCCTCTTCCACGGGGTAAACGAGCCTTAGCAACGCGTACCATGCCGGGATATTACACCAAGGCTCTTGTTACGTATCGAGAGCCGTGGTGGAGGCACGCTGGATTATCGGGGAAGTTCACTAGTCTGAAGGGACCCATCTACTTCTCTTGGGATACTTCAGATCCAAGTAGCGAGCAATATTCACTCGCATTATTTATCGTCGGCCCGGTTGCTCATCAATGGTCCGAGCTATCTACATTGCAGCAGGAAGAGAGCCTCTTGAATCACCTAGCGGAGTTGGTAGGGCCTAAACTGGCTAAGAACGCGCACGACGTGTTGGAAGTCAACATTATGGAGTGGGAGAAGGAAGAGTTCCTTTGCGGGGCTCCTACATCCTCCATGCCCCCTGGACTGCTCTCTCAGTTTGGAGGGAATCTGCGAAACCCGTTATCGAATGTGCATTTTACTGGGGCGGAGACTGCATTCGAGTGGAAAGGGTATCTCGAGGGTGCGGTTAGGGCAGGATACAGAGCGGCCAAAGAAGTTACGCAGGCTTTGCAGCCAACAGCTAAGCTTTAGTTTTGATATAAGTACAGTACATACATTACCTATATGTAACGTATAGTTTACTTGAGTTGGAGTTCCCCTAAGGATGTAAGAATTCACATCCCCTTTCCCTTCCAGGTTCCGATCTCTGGTCTCTTGTACTGTTTTGGTCACCTATTTATATTGGAACAGTGTGGTAGCGGTAGGGGTGCCCTTACTTTGATTATTTAGATGAGTGCGCATATTTAAGTTCTATTATCAACAATCTCTTTACTTCTGAACGAGTAATTTCCGCGACGAAACCTATGAACAGTCAACATGAGATGTGGGCAAATCAGAGCGCCTGTATACGTTCAGAAAGGGGCAATAAAAATGCTTGGTAATATTCATGGATATACTCTGTATAGACTAGGTGGGTTTAAACTTCGGTCCACAGCAACAAAGTTTACCGTTTTTATACATCAAGAAGGCAGCCATATAAGTATCGGGCGGGAAACCAAACTACAACCCTTCAAACCAAACCCTCCTGGACAGCTTTGATCTGCAGAGCCAGTATTCGGGAGAAATACCGACACAAAGCAAGGTTCCCTCCCATGTACCAGAAACCCGGGTGCTTTGTCCGCCGCCACATCGATCGAATCTCCCCCTCTGAGTCAAATCCCCAAACGTCATCCACCTGATCCGCTAGTCCTTCACCAAAAATCCGTCGCGTTTGCGAGCGCATGTTCTGATATCCGGTCGCGAAGACTATCACTTCCGCAGGGACCTCAGTCCCGTCTGAGAGGCGGATCGCAAGTGGGAGGATGTCACGCACGCCGCGGCCGGATATCACTTTAATCCGACCGTCCACAATGAGCTGTGAAGTCCCGACGTCGATGTAGTATCCCCCCCCTCGCTGAAGATAGTCCATGAAAAATCCGGCATCATCAGGCCCAGAGTTCAATCGAAACCCTGCTTTTGCAAGGCCTTCAAGAATGGGAGCGTCGAGTTGTTTGGAGACACGAGAAGCCATTTTCCCGAAAGCTTTGGAAAGCTCGGATGGTACACTCCACGTCATTAAGTCTGCGTCTTCGACGGGGGGTCCACCTTCCACGTAAAGTCCATTAAGCAAGGTTTGGCCGATCGTACGCGGAGTTACGACCAGTGTCGAGGACCGTTGAATCATGGTGACATCGTACCCCTTGTTCCACAGGTCGTGGCAGATATCATGTGCAGAATTACACGCCCCAATGACCACGGCCTTCTTTCCCTTGTTTCCTTTCTGCGCCCCCTTGAAGTCGGATGAATGGAGAAGCTCTCCCTCGTACCGGTCCATCCCAGGGAAGGTTGGCATTTGCTTCTGCCCAGAGTGCCCGGTGGCCTGAACCACGTGGAAAGGACGGACAACCCGAACTGTACGACCGCCATCGGCTGCGGTAGTTTCAAGTGTGACTGTCCATTGTTTTTTGCTTGCATCCCAGGCGGATTGCTTCACTTGCGTCCGCATCCAGATATTCAGTTCTAGGATCTTCGCATAGGCCTCGAAGAAATCGGCCAGTTTGTCCTTCGCCGTGAAGATGGGCCAGCTGTCGGGGAAGGGGACGTAGGGGAGGTGGTCATACCAAACAGAATCGTGAAGGACGAGGTTGTGATATCGTGCTCTCCAGTTGTCACCTACGGTGGTGTTGGTATCAATACAGAGAGACGATATTTTCAGCATCTTTAATCGCGCGGAGAGGGTTAGGCCCGCTTGGCCAGCGCCTAAAATGGGGAGTTCACTGTTAGCGAATACTTGGATGATAAGAGAAAAAGGGGGGATAAACTAAAACTAACCAATAATGAGAACTATCGGATCCTTGTTTTCGAAAGTAGCCTCCCCTCTTCTGAGCTCCTGCCAATTCTTTCCGGGCGTAAGTTGTTCGGGGCCGACTGGTCGCCGCCCACCCACGGGTTCCTCGTGGCCCTTCAATTCCTGCAACGAAGTAAACATCGTCCAAATCTTCCACTCTGAGTTAACCGGAACCAAACGAGCAACGCCTCGTCCCGTGCCAACTTTCGTCGTGAAGGTAAAAAAGAATTGAACAGTTGTGAGATCTCCACGTATTTCAAGCCGTGGCGCTCGATATTCGGAAGATGTATCGAGCTTGATTTCAGTAAGTTGACATCCCTTCTCCAGCATTGCACCTATGGCATTGGGCCCTTTCAAGGTACGAAGGTCCCAGGATAAGGCGAGGTGGTCACGCCAATAGCCATCTTCATAGAACCAAGCAGCGATTGTTTGGATACCTTGATCTTGTAAAGCTTGATTCACTTTCTCAATCACCTCTTGGGCTATATGGGACGGGTTCTCTAGCTTAATTAGATCCACTTGAGGTATTCGGCCAACAGGTATATTAATCGATCCTGGCTCCGTAAACCGGGGTTGCGGGAATGGTTGACTCATTTTCGATTTTTGCGGTTTGTCGAATTTCTCACGGTATCTCACAGGACTGTCCATTGGGTATAAGACAAATCATCCGTCAAAGAATTTCAAGGCTGCACGTAATATATATACTCTATATGCGTGGATTACTCTTCCAAGCTCAGTGGGCGGCGGTTATGGTGGCATCCTAGGTACTTGATCGGACTCCACCCACTTTCCTGGAGGTTCAGTTCGGCTTCCGCTTCCAGGGTGCATCTTCCCGCTTCTTTTTTCTTTTGTCTCTTTTCCTTTTTCGTTTTTCCCATTTACCCTCCACGGTCCGACTTCAGTGACGACTTTCAAACCCGCAAATCCCGAGGTGTTATCGGACAAATCGAAGGGCAACCATTGCCAGAAGACCAGAAGACCGCGCCCAGTATCATGGGGGGATTAGGTGGGCCTCTGATGCACACTCTCAGAAGTTATAACCGAGCTGAGAGAATATTTCCCCGCTTTGAGAGCAGATCAACATTTTCGTCGTTTGCTATCCGATTGGAAAACAGTTCTCTCTAGCGGCGCGCCTAGAGAACTTTGATTTCAAATAACCGCCCCCATCGCGGCTAGAGATAAGACAGCCTTGCGTTGGGCCCCGAAACTGTGAAAGTCAAATCAATCGTACTGTACATTGTCGGACCTGTCCCCACCACAGATTCAGTCACACTCGCAGCCACCCCGCCTCGCCCACCGGCGAACATGGCTCTATGTAATGCCACCTAGTCCCCTCCGCGACATGCCTCGATGTACTTTTTTCCGGCGCCCATTCTCTACCCATTTTTGACACCTGAATCCCCAAGATGGCACGGCAAGATCGCCGCCAGGCAGCAGCTAACTCCGACAGTGATATGTCAGACAAAACATGCCGAATGGATGTAGCAGCGAGTCCAAGATCACTGGCTAAGGTCAGTTTTCTTTCCTGGCTGTTATTACACTATTGCAGGTGGGTGAGCACTGACAGAAATTCCATCTGGAATAGGTACACAACAATAATCCATAGTCAGTAATCGATCATCGCGATCATCTTCAAAAAATCCAGGCTTTATTTCTCTGGTCAAGTACTCTTTATTCTGGAAATTCACTGAGTTTCCTATCTATTGTACCGCAGACGATGTGCAAGATACAAAGATTGCAAATTTTGTTTGTGGATACTGGTTTTGTTGTCAATTTGACCGTGGGATATTAAATCAATATCTACGTGCCTGGTGTCAACGACTTCCCTTTTTGCTCCGGATATCTCCCCGTTGCTATTTGACGTGTACTAGACCTGGCCTTTCCTTGAGAAGCCTTGTAGTCTTGACGCCATTTCCATTTCGAACCTTTGCTTGCTAGATGGGCCCTCGCGGATATCTGCGATCATGTCAGTACCAGGGGGAAAATCGGACTCGAAAACAGGATCCCCTGCGCCCTTCATGTTAGCAAGCACAGCTTGCCGAAAATGCCATCGCAGTATTTCATCAGACACGCGATTACTATCATTCGGGTTGCGACAGACTGGGTCGAGTATCCTTCCATCAACCCCAAGAATATCTGGGCCGAATGATATGATTTTGTATCCGTCCTATATTTGTGTTAGTACCGCAATACAAGATTTGTTTTCTGGGGGAGGGAGCGCTTCTGATTCACTTACATCAGGGTTTATTGAAAGCATATATGAATTGAAAAGATCGTGGACATCACTTTTTAGCAGCAATCCGTTCTGGGTCGAGTGTATCCGCGACGCTCCAATCTCATTTGCCATATTTGTAACCCAACGGCCGTAGCCTTGATCGATCCATATACTTTCATGCTGCAGGGGGAACACATGTGCAGCCTTGAATGCGTTCCATCTGCCAAATGGCGCGAATTGGTTGAGTACTCCGGTAATGACACATCTTCCGTCCCTTGCGCGGACCCCATCCCGGAAGTGATTCTCTCGGCCGGAAACGGAGTAGCTCAGGACTCGCAAAGAAGAAACTTCATCCGTCACTTGAATGGGCCCTATGAAAAAAAGAAAAAGATAAAATTAAATATGTTAAAGTGTGAAATCTAAAAAAGGGGGGAAGGTAGCATACCTGCAGAGGAGACATCATAATCTCCAAGCTCAACCAGATGTGTAGTATGAGTGATGACTCGACTTGAAGCTCGGTGTGTGACAGTTAACGGCTGTTCTGCAACTAGAAGCACATTCTGAAGCATCCAGAGGAATATCTCCTCAGTGATT
This sequence comes from Blastomyces silverae, assembly GCA_001014755.1. Taxonomy (NCBI): domain Eukaryota; kingdom Fungi; phylum Ascomycota; class Eurotiomycetes; order Onygenales; family Ajellomycetaceae; genus Blastomyces; species Blastomyces silverae. The sequence goes on along the minus strand of LDEV01001879.1, from coordinate 5,318 downwards.
GAGCCCGCCTGGTATAAGCCTCCAAAAGTGGCTCCTGTCGAGACAAGGTGCAGGAAGACGTTTCTGTATGCGGATCTGTCAGACATATTTATACGGCGAAGGTTATTGGACGAGTCGGGAGATGGATGGATATACTTGTAATGGTCTCTCAGGAGGAAGTCAGGAATGAACAGAAGGATATTCAACAAGCCGCACTGTGAGGTTGAGAAATACAACTAGAGAAAGCTAAAGACGAGAGAATAGCTGGACCTCGTGTCGAGGGCTCCATTCCGCTGCTTATCACCATGTGACCCAGGGCTGCTCCGCGCAAACCTGTGTTGGTGTTAGAGGGGCGGAACCAACCCGGGAACCTCAACAGTTGGATGGGGCGGGCTGCGGCTGCTGCAGTCACGTGCCCCCAAATTTTCGGTAGCCCTGTACAGGGCCATATAAGTCTATATGCATCTATTCAATCGGAAAATGCCTGCTGTTCAGTAGATTCCTATGTATAACTACGTTTACGCCCTCTCGCGTTCTTTGCTATCATATTCGTGCCACGACCACTTATATAATCCTTTTTACTACGGCATCCATTAGTACATGACAAAGCTGTTACTCTACCTTGATAGATATTTCAAACCTCGCAATGGAGTTTACAAATGTCGATATAGGCGAGATCATCTTCCAGCAGCGGCTTGCGAAACGGGACTATTGCATGGTATTCTTGGTGGTTATCCGAGGCAAGGACTGTGTCATGAAAGTGGTGGGTTAGACTCCTCTCAGTTTTGACTCTCCTGCAGACTCTGATGCTTTCGACAGCACCATGGTCAAGGCCCTAAACAGCCATGGGATTCACAGATCAGAGAAACAAATATTTTTATCTGCGAATCGACAGCGTATCGACGCTTGACGCACGCTGGAGTCTGCGCACGGGGTATAACTCCTCAGTTCTACGGAACGATTGAAAATATTAATCCGACACGGTGCCTACCACATCTTGAGGCGTTTGTCAAAGATGAATATCCACCCACAGCTATTCTCTTAGAGTACATTCCTAACATGAAAGAGCTGAATTGGACCAATTACAATGAAAGGAGAATGCAAAATTTTGTTGATGGGTTGAACACTATTCATGACGCACTAGTTTATCATGATGATATTCATCCGAGGAATATGATGATTGTAGAAGGGGATCCAGAAAGGGCAATTTGGATAGATTTTGATCGGGCACAGACATTTAATGGAGAGCTTACAGAGAGGCAGAAGGAATGGATTGTGTTTGAGAAGACACTTATGGCCGAGATGGCTGAATTTATGGTCTGTGTCCGCCTGCTCCTGCAAGTTATACTCATATTTAACCAGTCTTGTTGAATCTCTGAAACTACAGAAACAGGATTTTCTCAAGGGGGAATTCGATAAAACGCGTCAGTACTATCGGTAGTCTAAGGAAGGTACATGTAGATTCAATCACAGAGTCTTAGTTCATCCGATCACACTAGATGAAGATTCACTACAGGTTAAGAAGATGGCGGGAATTCTCTACCTAGTTGATGACCAAATTGATGGCGTTCAGAGCTCGGAAGTTGAGATGGCTGCTGATGAAAATACCTTAGTTGCTCAAATCTCTGATCCAAATGGCAGCATTGGAGTTTATCCGGTATGAATGTATCCCCAGTGAGCTTGGTATTCATGTTGAAATTAGAACCATAATTGTCATGTCTTCTCCTCTTTTGTACTCTGGCTACACTCTGGCTGGTCTGAGGCCCAGCTGATTATATGCCATCTCCCTCTTCTCACCATCACTCATTTCATCATACTGTATTGAAAATTGCATTTTATTCTTAATATGTGAATCTGTCGCGCTTCCACCACCTGGACCAAGACCAGGACCATGCTTTTCATCATTCATAGTCATAGTACTTGTGTCACTCACAATCTGATCCTGACTTCCGCTTCCTCTCCACACAGTCTCATTCATTTTCTCTTCCCCTTTCATCACTCGACTTTGTAATCGTCATCCATGAAACATCATGCTTGCGCCTCTGCTGCTCAACAGACTGCAACTGAATAGCATTCGCTGCTGCGGCAGTGCCATCACCGGCAGCAGAGGACGACATCTTGGGCCCACCACTGCCGTGTGTGAGCTTATACCTGCTCTGTTTCGCAGATGTGGCACGGTTGAAGCGGCCGAAGACACGGGGAAACGCCACTGAGAGAGGCCGCCAGAGTGGGGGCAGACAGGCGCAGATTATGTCTAGGTTGGACTCGATCACGGTCCACATGGAGGAGCCGATGTTTGTCCATGAAGTGTCGAGGTGAGAGATTGCGATGTCGAGGGTGGTGATGCGGAGGATGGATGTTACGCAGACGCTGGGAGTGGTTGAAGTTAACATTTGCGACTTAGCTGAGAGAAGGGGCAAGTACTTACACCATTCCAACGGTGAAGACACCGTAGAGAGCAATCTTTGTCCCCGTAGGCAATTGTAACTTGGCAATAACCGGAACGGGAAGTCCAACAATAATGAAATCAGTGGAGATATTGAACACCGCGTTGGCGTACCAAAAGGCCCTCGTGTTGATGCGTTTTCCGCCACCCACGATCGACTTGCCAAATGCATAGGCAACCGGTGAGCATTGGAAAACGCTGGAAACGCATGTTCCTATCGTAAAAGCGGTTACGATTCCGATGCATGCCCAGCATGTTGTCGTGAACCAGGGGCGCACGAAGACCTGGATGTACAGGGGGAGAATGCTGATCTTTGTCAGACCGATGTTGACTTTGTACAGGATTTGGGCGAAGAAATAGAGCTATCGCCTGTGTCAGAGGGTCGAATGCGAATGAGTGACCGGCATTACTCACCTTTAATGATTTTAGCAGCACATGCATGACATCTTCTTTGTGTTTTCCGAAAGCCCACTGACAGACTGTTCCGTTCAACATTAGCGATTAGCTCCGAGTCTGTTGCAGCAGGATGCGCCCAGAGATGGGATGAATCCTACTGATTATCATCTGAATAGAAACCGTCTCTGCAAACACCTAGGAGCTCAGAATCGGTCAGACCTTGCTTCGGAGAATATTTCCGCCCCATGAAGCAGGGTTCAGTCAGAAAAGATAGCCTCACCAACGACGTCAGAATCACCCAATCATCAGCACCGATACTTGTCGTTAGAACCCTCCTGCTCACAAACCTCGCAATGACAAACAGCGAGTTACTATTGAGAAGACAAGTGGGGGGTATATCAAACGAGTAGAGATGTCCGGAACATCTCCATAATCAACGAACAGCCCCATTGCGATGATGAGGAATAAATGAGAAGCACTTGAGTAAAAGGAAGGACCAAGCTCCATCTACCTCTAGAAGGGTGATGATGGCCCTTTAGATAATAGAGTCAACCCATGGCGCAGAAACTCATGGCGAATCCCTCCTCGTCTCATTTTGAAAAAAGAACGATTTTGCAAGATAAGCTAACGCGAAATACGAACAGGGGCCTCAGCTATCAGACAGGGAATTTTTTTGATTGCAGTGCACTTTTTCAGCTGCTATCGGAGTTATCAACACAGGGTCCGGCAGGATTTGTATTTCTCAGTTTAGAGGGAGGGTTGTGCAGCTGTGAGATTGATCACTCTCTCTCTTCAAGATCTTCTGTCTCAGCCGCAAGAGATGTCAGCATTGACACTGATACAATCAGATCCGAGCTGAGCAAGGCCAACCAATTATTAATGTAACCGTAAAGACAAAGTGTAACCCAGCGCGCAAACGGTTCAGATTCTCTGATGCCATGACGTTGTGGCAGCCAGGGTTGTTCCGGAGATACAGAGAACTTCTATTGATGTTGTTGAAAGCTGAGCAGTGAACAGCAGAAGGACGGACAGGAAGTTGCTGAAGATGTAGTTAAGCTATGCCTATTCGGAGAAGTTGCCCAGGCGCCAAAGAAGCTGAGATTTTGCCTTGACTCCGTTCACGTGTTGATGAAAACTGCTTTACAACTTGAATATATCAGGTATTTATTCATTTGAAATTCGCGCTGTGTGCTGCTAGTTGTCAAATAGTGCTGATTCTCAAAGCATTTATTGATAAGAATTTCAGTTGAGAGATCATTCAGTTAGTATCTTCTTTATACTATAATTAACTGGAATGATAGGCCTCGCGACGTCGGGGTCAGAGGCAGATGCAGGTCAGCTTTTTTATGATATTTTTAACCTAGCGGCTAGAGCTCGAAGCCTGACAGGTTGGATGCCATGACAATGATGACATTAACTTAGTTAATTTGTATGCAAGATGATGAATACACTAAATCCATAGAAAAGTAGTGTTTCTTGACTCCCAGGCGTAAATAGCCTGGCTCTGAGTGTAAATATCGAACCTTGAAACCTCTAATACACGCCGGAAAGAATTTGAATATCTGATAACTTCACTCCCCTGTCAGATGGTCAGGGGCTGACCTTGAAAAGGTCTATGTCATGCAATGTTCCATCCCATTATTGGCTCAACAAGACCCCGTTGAGGTTCTCGACACGGCAGAGGAGAAATGGCCAATACTCTTGCCAATTCTTTTGCCAATTCTCTTGTGAATGATCAAGGAGAGATTTGAGAAACATGGCACAGAGTAGGATATCTACCCCTGCTCGCCTATTTCAACTTCTCTCTCTCGCTCTCTCCCCTCCCTCGTAGCCCTCATTCCCCTCTTCTCAAGGCCTGTCGCTATCCCATCCCATCACAATGGACTCCCTTGTCACAGACAGCGAAAAGGACCAAGAGCAGCATAATGGCCTCCAAAAACCGAACCCCGTCGACGGGGTCGGCGATGAAGACTTCCCCAACGCTTTCAAAAAGCGCGTTGCTCGCAAAATCGATTTGCACCTCATGGCCCCCCTCTGGGTAATATTCGTCTTTGGCTTCCTCGACCGCATCAATCTTGGGAATGTGGCCGTGCTGGGCATCATGCCAGAACTGGGGTTGTCGGGAAACGACTTTAGTATCGCATTGCAGGCGTTCTTTGTGCCGTACATTCTGCTGGATATACCTAGCAATATCTTGCTGAAGAAGTTCAGGCCCTCGACGTGGCTCTCTAGTTTGACATTCTTGTGGGGTATGTCACGAGCCTCCCTCCCCTGAGACACTACAACATAGTAACTAACTGAATTTTCAGGCGTCGCATCCATGTGTCAAGGCGTCGTCACGAACAGCGGCGGCCTCATAACCGCCCGCTTCTTCATCGGCGTCTTCGAAGCCGGTTTCGTCCCCGGCTGCGCCTATCTCATGTCCATGTTCTACAAGCGCCACGAGTTCCAGAAACGCTTCTCCCTCTTCTGGGTCGCGGGCCTCGTCGCAGGCGCT
>LDEV01001859.1:0-51530 GCA_001014755.1 Blastomyces silverae | reverse complement strand
CAACGCAGCCAGCGCCGCCGGTTGGGCGGGCAGCGCCCTTCTTATACAGAGCGATGTCGCCAGTAACCACGATGGCGTCTCTGCCGTCCCACGCGGATGATTCCACCCAGTTTACCGAGTTAAACACCGCATTGGTACCCCCGTAGCATGCATTTACGGTATCCACGCCCTCGACGTTTGTGTTTCCTGATTCGGCGAATAGCTGCATCAATACGGATTTGACGGACTTGGATTTATCGAGGAGGGTTTCTGTGCCGACCTCGAGTCTGCCGATTGTCTTGGGATCAATGGAGTATTTCTGGAGGAGGGAGGAGAGGGTGGTAAGGGACATGGAGTAGATATCTATTGTTTCGCACACACACACATATATTGTTCAGCAAAAGGACGGGTTCAAACAGTTGTGTTCAGGATCAAAGGATGGGGCTTTTTTTTTTTTTTTTTTTTTTGCTCATACCTTCTCGATCATCGCAGAAGCTCATCTTCGTCTGGCCAAGGCCGATGGTGTATTTGCCCTGACTGACTCCATCGAACTTTTCGAGTTCGGCTTGATCGACGCACTGAAGTGATCATGGCGCGAGATAACACCTTGTTGTTAGCCACCATTCTTCGGGTTCCCACGCTTGGTGGTTGGTGGGGTTCGAGAGTAGACTTACCTGAGATGGGAAATAAATCTCAATGGCCTTGATGCCGATATTCTGAGGGCGAGAGGACATGTTTGCTTGGGAGGTATCGATTTAACGGGGAGGAAGCACAAATTCAAGATTGAAGATATCCAGAGGAAGGAGGTTGGGTTGGGAGAGGTGGAAGCGGTGAAAGCTGAGGTGAGGGTATTAAATGACGGTTGTGCAAGCACTCGTAAATTAATCCGCTCTGGTATCTTTCATGAGTTAGAAATTGCTTTAAGAACGGACAAAAAGAAGCTCTGGTCTGGGGAATCAGGGGTGTGTTGGTGTGTGGGTGCTGAGCGCTGCGAGCTGGTTGGCTTGCGCGAGGGATTTCGGTGGTGTCGCATTGGAGAGCCAAGCGAAGAACAATTGTGCTGGCCTGAAGAATAAGGGGGCGAAAAAAAAGAGAGTTCTCAACACACACCTATTGTCTATCTATGGGCAAAACACCGCAGAAGTCTATGTGTTTAGCTTTTTCCTGGACAAGACAATGCAACGCAAAAATATAAATATAAATAATGGAGAGAGAAGAGTCAGTGTAACAGCGCAGAGAAAATGGGGGCACGGAGGCGGGCGACAGCGGCGAGATATATAGTGGCCGCCAAGGGTGTCTATCACTCTGCTGTCTCTGGGGCGACGGAGCACGATGGGAGGGGCATTGACTCCCGTGCTCTGTATGTATGTACAGTCTACGTACGGATTATGGATACTTCTGTACTGTAAAGTAATAATTGCTTCATTCAAAGTCTCTAACCCTCCCCTCCCTGATGCGGGAAAACAGAGGCGGTGGATGCTCAGGGCCAACGCTTGGAGCTAGGACTAGGGCCTCGATGCTATAACAAGCCACACCGCACCACGACCGTCGACTGTGCTGGCGTACATGTGCACCGGCAGTAGCGTCGTTCTGCTCTCACTCCCAGACTCCCAGTTGACGCTATTATTATTACGGAGTATTATTCGAGGAATAGAAACTATCAAGGCCCTGCTGCATACAACAGCTCAAGCATTGGAACTCCAGCAGTAAATTTCTAGCCCATCCTCACCCCGTTTTGCGATGCTGGGCTGTCACGGGCTTACAATACAATACGTTCTTATCAATCAAACGGTAATAATCGTATCGTATCGTACCATCCATACCACTCTCCATTCCTGCCCCGATAATTCCCTAAACAGGTAAAAATCCACCCGGAAATTGAATTTTTTGGCTCCATATTGCAGTCGCCTTCTCTTATCTGATCTTCCGAAAGCTCAGTGTCCGGGTCCAATTGTTCCGCCCCCCTCCTACTCCCATTATTGAAAGTCCCACCATCGCCGGCACCGGCCGGTAGATGTCGAGGATTTGGTGACTTTGCTTCGTCCTTCGTTCCGTACTCCGTACAGTTCCTAGATTGTTTGGTGGCGTGGGCGTGGGCGTGGTTCGTTCCTGGTATCAGGGCTGTACCGGTAACTAACTATTAAATCTGACAGCCAAGACAGCAAGAGTCCTCTCACTTTCTCCGACTGCTATTTTTGCTTTTTTCCCTAAATTTCGCGCCAGGGGCCAGCTTCAATTAAGCAATTGATAGTGTGATGGTCAATAAATAAGTGGGTTTCTGATTTTCGATAGCACTCCCAGAAAGAAATCTTGTAGCCTAAACAGGCAACGACTTTTTCCCTTTTTCCCCTTTTCAAGGGTTTGGTTCTCTTGCCGTAGCGATTTACCACCACTACTCTGGCTGCTCCGGCAGTAAATGCTCGGTTTCAGCTTATTTCCATGCATCCTTCCTTGCAGTTCCGGGGCAGAGCTTTTGTCAACCAGTGACAACCACTCCAGTTTCAGGTACCAAGCTCCACTTCGTCGGTATTTCTTGCATCCTACTGCTGCAAGGGACCGGAGCTACCCAACCTGGACTAAGAGCTCTGGGCCAAGGGACGACGGGTAAGTTTATGCAGTTGCCTGGCGCTGGTATTCTCATGGTTATCATTTGCAGGGTGTTTGTGTTCAATAATGGGTTTTCCTGAGAAGTCCTTTGCGACCTTCAAACTAGCCGGGTTTCTCTTTTGGGTGATGTTTATCTTGCTCCCGCCAGATGACATGCGAGATTGGTGAGAGGAGGGCTTTGGAAGGCAACCATATTGATAACTAAACAATAGATCTGAGCCAATAATGCGTTGGTTGAGGTGTTTATGGAATTGATTTTCATTAACCCTGGCCTCGGAAATGCAACCCCAGTTGTCCAGAATTCCGGATATTTGGAAGGCACTCCGACAGAATTTCTTTTTTCTTGGGATTCCTTTCTGCTCCTGCCAATACTCAACAAAGCAATATGCCTGAGCTGGGTTGGAACATAATTGTGGCTCAGGCGATGGCCTTAGGTAAAGCGGAGCGTTGCATTTCTAGCATCTATCCCCTCTGCGGTGTATAGAGATCAGGCAGCAACAATTATTTCGGCCTCGGATTTATCGAGTCTTCACAAACGAAGGGTGTTTAAATGTTAGCAATCAAACACACCGGGAGGATGTTCTGACGTCAAATCACCTAGAAACAAATGTCGTGATGCTCCCTATGTGGTCTGCGCTTATCGCCTGGGATGCTGGTGTATCTGGCAAAATAATCAGCACACGCGTAGTGATAAGGAGTACCTAGGTATAAACGCCGTCAGTTCCTCCCATGGATAAAATCCTTTCAGAATGTGTCTCGAAAGCCATACGGGGGAGTCATAATCAGTCCATGTTAGCTTGCCTGTTGGGGAGCAGGCCCTGCATGTATAACAGAAGACACAGAACTATACAATGCTTTCCGAAATCGGATAGAACCTAGAAAAATGGAAGAATAGAAAAAAATGGATTAAGCGACGAATCTCATGGATATATGGATATTCTCAGTGGGTTGACTGCAACAGAGTGCGGCATTTTGCCAAGGCTGCGCGATGAGAGTTAAATAATAAGCAAGATACAAAATTTACATGCAAATAAACTCAGCATAGCATTATAAGTCAAGCAGTCGCACATATATCTATATTGAACTCTCAGGATTTAAAAAAATGACATCCAGAAGAAATCGACAGCTGGTGGTGAAAGCGGGGTAGACACCTTCAGCCTGTAGAAATGGCCTCTTGGAGGCTTGTCTACTATGCAGGAGCCTTGAAGAGGAAAAAAGTGTGTCCAGACAAGAGAGAAGGGAAAACTCGAAATAGCAAATTCCTGTGGTTATTGACCATACATGCCATCGCATGCAGTGTCAGTGTCTGTAGTAGGTGGTCTGTATGTTGGAGGTTCTTCAGTCAAGCGATTATTAAATAGCTTCATCGTTGCTTGTGAGGCTCAGGAATCCAGCCGCCAAGCCCACTACGCCACGATTGCGGCTAGTGCGCTTGGACTGTCGGAGATTCTGAGGCTCCAGACTCCCGGACCATCAGCAATCGCCCGCTGCCACCTCCCAACGACACACCCAGGCCTTGACGACGACAACAGGTGCTTGGACTTTGAGAGTTGATCTTACTCAGACGATGCCGGGCCATGTTCTTTCGATGACAAAAAGCATATCATGATCCCGCATTCCTCTCGACCCCCTTATACAACTTCCAAGACAAGAAGAAAGTTCCCCAGTCCCGCGATTTCTAAGGGAACTCAGGGGCCACCGTTTGGAGCTCCCGTTTCCACTGCTACGACTACAATACAGCAATGAGCGACGAGAAATCAAAATACGAATTCCTCCCCATCCCTACCTATGAAGAAGCCACTTCCTCCCGTCCGCCCTCCTCCCAATCTCGCCTCGGCCCAGAAGAAGTCAGCGACGATGCAGAAAGACAAGGCCTCCTCAGCAGTGGCTCCGGCGAGCGTCAGGAATCTAGATACCCCGGGAACTATCAGCCTCCAACGGTAGAGTCGGAGCGGTCGAGCCTTGATTTCCTTCCCTCGTCCAATGGCAGTTCAGCGCGTGGTTCGACGGAAGAGTTGCGGCGGGAGTTGGAGCAGATGGATGTGGAAGAACCCGATGGAAACTCCGGGTCATCGTCTTCATTATCACGTTCCTCGTTTTCGAAACGATTTACACATTTCAGAAGGACGCTATCGTCGATACACTTACCGTTGTGGAAATACGTGCCCAAGTTCAATTTCGTCAGACCGCAGTTTCTGAGGGATATTATGTCGCGGGTGGAACATCAACATTGTATTATTATCCTGAGGATGGTTGGATTGTTTATTCTCGTTACGATTATATACTTTCTCGTGGTTTCAGATGTGGTCAGCTTTGCCCGCCCGATAAATATAGGACAGATGTATGAGCCGGAATCCGTTCGTATATACGTCCAGAGCCATATCAACGAGACGCACATCGCGGAGAACCTCGAGATGATGACAAAATTCCCTCATGTTGCTGGCACAGAAGGGAATTATGTTTTGGCACAGTGGATTGAGGACAAATTCAAGTCTGCATATATGGATGATGTTGCGATGGAACAATTCGATGTATATCTTAATTACCCCAAGGAAGACGGAAGAAGGGTCGCCATTGTTGATCCATCGGAGCTTGCTTGGGAGGCTAAAATCGAAGAAGAACAATCCTACAGAGGCCCACCCAGAAAGCAATATCCCGTATTTCACGGGCATTCGAAATCTGGAAACGTCACGGGCCCTCTAATATATGCGAATTATGGTTCGCGAGAAGACTTCAAGGCGTTAGCTGATATGGGCGTCAATCTGGAAGGCTCGATTGTTCTGGTTAGATACTACGGTACACAGGGCGACGGAGCGCTGAAGATAAAAGCAGCTGAACTGGCTGGAGCTGCTGGGTGCATCATTTATTCTGACCCTGCCGATGATGGATTCGTTCTAGGTCCGGAGTGGCCTAAAGGACGGTACATGCCTAGTGATGGGGTACAGCGAGCAGGGGTGAGTATGATGTCTTGGGTAGTTGGTGATGTATTAAGTCCAGGATTTGCGTCATTGCCTGGCGAAAAGAAGAGAATATCTCCAGAAGAGAGTACTGCGCTTCCTAAAATTCCTAGCATCCCCATTGCGTGGCGGGATGCCCAACCCCTCCTGAAAGCGCTTCGAGGCCATGGGAAAAAAGTACCCAAGGAATGGGTGGGCGGGGTTCCGAAAATTGAGGAGTGGTGGTCAGGAGGCCCATCGTCGCCGAAGGTTAACCTTGTCAACATCCAAGAAGAATTGGAGCGTCAGCCGATATTCAATGTTATCGGCAGGATAACCGGAGTTGAACAAGGTGAAAAGAAAATCGTCGTCGGCAGCCATCGCGATGCATGGTGCTTTGGAGCTGCAAACCCAGGAAGCGGAACTGCAGTCCTCCTTGAGGTGGTTAGGGTGTTTGGATTGTTACGTTCGCATGGCTGGCGACCATTGCGAACTATTGAGTTCGCCAGTTGGGATGGGGAGGAGTATAACCTGATCGGGTCCACGGAACACGTGGAAAACGAGCTCGATGACCTCCGCCGCAACGGCTTTGCCTACCTAAATGTCGATGTTGCAGTATCAGGCAACAAATTCCGGGCCGCTGCTTCCCCTCTCTTTGAACGGGTCCTACTTCGGATCCTCAAGCGAACCTCAGATCCAGTTACGCACCGAACACTGCGGTCACTGTGGGATGAGCGGGGTTCCAAACTCGAAGGTCTGGGTGCTGGAAGTGACTATGTTGCCTTCCAAGATATCGCAGGCATGTCGAGCATTGATTTCGGCTTCACTGGTGACCCCTATCCCTATCACAGCTGCTACGACAACTTTGATTGGATGACCAGGGTTGGCGACCCAGGATTTAAATACCACAAGGTTCTTGGTCAGATATGGGCTTTACTCCTTCTCGAGCTCGCTGATAACCCAATCCTCCCCTTCGACATGCAAACCTACGCTGTTGCCGTTACGAGATATGTCTCTGATCTAGAAGAATACTCCAAATCCAAACGTGTACCCTTATTGGGAGCTCGAGAGGCCGCCGAAACAACCAGTAGCACGGGCAATAAAGCCCCTAATTCCGATCCTAATGTGGTAAACATGCAGCCACTACATGATGCCGCAAAGGTCTTCCGTGAAAACGCTGCCAGATTCCATCGGTGGGGCCACAGCTGGAATGAAACGCTCTCGTCTTCGGGAGGGTATGAAAGCAACGTCATGGCCATTAAGCGGATGAGCCATAACAGCCACATGACCTATTTCGAAACCAACCTTTTGGATTTGGAAGAGGATGGCGGAGTAAGTTTATAAACCCAGTTTTATGTAAAGATATCAAGAGAGGCTAACCATTTCTGTTCCTCTCTACCCTTTAGATCCCCAACCGAACCCAATTTAAGCACGTCATCTTCGGACCGCAGGCATGGTCAGGCTACGACGAAGCATTCTTCCCGGCAATCCGCGACGCACTTGATTCCGGGAATTGGACTGAGGCGCAGAGGTGGATTGACAAAGTGTCCAAGATCATAACCGACGCCAGCATAGCGCTGACTAATTGATACTTGAACACAAATGCCGTGCCCTCGGAAAAAGAAGAAGAAACAAAAAACCCGAGAGGAGGGCTGGCTCTCCACCCACCCAGCTTGCGGCAAAGCAATCCTTCCCCCTCCTCCCTCCGCATATTGATAGATAGAATATCCCACCAGTGAGAGACAAGCCAGGCTCATCCATGTTCATTCGCGCTTACATTTCCGTTCTCACCGTCCTCAGCAAACGAAGGATAAGCTAGCCTCTCAGCCCAACTTAACAATTATCCAAGCATATACAAATCCTACTTGCCAGGAACCACATGCGCCCCTCTCGACTTAACCCCTAGCACTTACCTACCTATCTACCTACGCACATACACACATACACCCACCAAGCTTCTGCATCATGCTTTCCTATGTACATGTACATACATATATTACATATCTATACCTACATACCCCCAGCGCCATCAACCGGTTTCCTAGCTGTGCCTTGTTCAATTCTCAATACCTCTTTTTGTTTTCCGTTTTTGTCTCTTTTTTTATTCTCTGGTTTATTTCAAGGGGCCTTTTTTTGCTCTTCACTGTTACCCCCATCATCTATGGATATCTTTTTCCATTTTTTTTGCTGCTACCTCCTCTTTCATATTATTATATTACTGTTTTATCATTCGTGGCATTTGAGTTGAATCTAAAGACTTTTGATTCGATTTCATTTTTGTGTGAAATATATATCTACCTATAACTCTATATTCTTGATCATCTAATTATAACTTCTTTGTTTCTTCACCTAAAGTTCTAAGTTATTTCATTTCCCTCTTCCTTTCATTTTCTATTCAAGGTTCTGAATCTCTCTGCATGTTATCAGTTAACTAACATTTGTGTGAGTGTGTGACTGGCTAATAATAATACATTCTCTTTCTCAATATTCAAATCTATTCTATCATCAGTGTCAAAATGGATTTTGAGCTTTCTGCTCTCTTGCTCCTATCTATGGATGGCATTCTCAAAACATTACAGAACATGCTTGGTAGAATTCAAGAGAAAGTACAGAAAAAAAGGGACAGAGGAGGGAAAACATTCAACCATCCGTGAAATCCAGTTCAAAAGATGCATTGTTTACTCTGTAGATTATTCACCAATTATTATTCTGAGTTGCAGCAGCTCACAAAAAAAAAAAAAAAAAAGGTGGATTCATCCATCGATTGAACGATTTATTATCTATAACTTTTTGTATGTAGCCAATTAATTCATGTGTCTATTATACAATTAAGGCCATCCGCCAAGTGTTGGTATTATTATTCAACTTCAAAGAAAGTCCCATCCATCCATCCGTCCATCCACTTTCAACGGATAGTTGCATTTCATTTTCTCGAGTCCACAGGCACGTTCAGCAATCACGTTCGTCTCCCGATCCAAGCCCCGCACAGACGAGCATACACGAGGGCGAACCCAAGAAGGACGAATGAAACAAAGCGAAAAGGAAACATAACATAAATAAGCTCAACTCATCTTGGGCCCAGGCAGTCCACCACAAATTAGACACTGACGAAGATGATATAATTCCAAATCCCCGCTCAGCGGAAAACATCCCATTTTCATAACATGGCGGGAGTTGCGATTTCTCGGCTCTCGTTACCGCCACAGGTGGGTTTTCTGGCTTTTTGCAGGGGGTATCGTTATTCGCGTAAACATAAAGCGCACCTCGGTTTTTTGCAATCTGTTGGTATCGTAGGCGGAGAGCGGAAAAGAAAAACAAAAAAAGGACGGCACAGATATCATAACAGCCACGTTTTCCGGAACGAAACAAAAAGAGAGAAGAAATACTGTTGAGAAAAACAGGAAACCAAGTTATATGCCACTGAATCGATTTTTTCTTTCTTTTTTCTTTCTTTTCTTTTCCTGCTTTTTGTTCCTTTCTGTTTTTCATCCTTCGCTAAATCAACCTGATTTTGGGCTGGGGGTCAGACTTATTTCATTCATCCCCTCCATCCACCTTTTCGAAGCATTCTATCTCTTCGAAAATTTCTCAGATATTATTCCTCCTCCCTGCTTCTTTCGAGACTCAATTTTTGTTTTTCATAAATCGATGGATCGAGTTCGCGGGGGAGAAATTTCGACCAAGACGATAAATCAATTGATATCGAGATATCTAGCTGGCAGGGAGGTTTTTCATGTCACCCTTGCCATCCTTGATCCATGCAGGGTCGATCAGCCGTTCTCTCTCAGCATAGAGTTGCTTGTAAGCTCCACGGATTGTCCCGTCGCTGACGTGAGCAACAGTGGAGATCTCTTTGGCGGATTTTCCCTGTCCCATCAGGAAGGACGCCATGTAGATTGAAGCGGCCACGATCGATAGTGGAGATCGGCCGGCAAGATCACCCGTGGATGTAACTCGGTCAGCCAACGCAGACGAGACGTTGGTGACTTGGAACGGAAGATCGAGCAGATTGCAAAACCGGTTGCAGAGATCGCTGGGTTTCGTTGACGTTGTGGCAGTATATGTCTCGTTGGGGTCAGGTACACCTATAATTTCAGGAAGTTAGAATTAGTATTCTTATTCAATAATGTAAGTGAGTCGTGTGTAGTGGTCTGAGCTTACCCCCACTCGAGACCACAGAATTGATTCGCTCCAAGTTTTGAGCGGTGAAGAATTTCTCAAGAGCCTTGTAGATCCGCCCGATTTCCTTCTTGGTAACGCGCGTTACGGCAAATATCTCTGTGAAGGTTCGGGGAACTTTACATTGCCGACAAGCGATGAAGATGCACCCGGCGATGATCACATCCTGCGACTTGCCCTTGAATGCCTTTGCGTCGTCCACGATCTTAAAAAGATACTTGGCGGTGTCTGCCACATTTTTGGGGATATTAAACCCATCACAAAGTGCACCTATTTCCTTGTAGGCAGCCATCAAAGCCTTGTTGGTCTTTTCGCTGGACATTTTATTTTGAGCCCGGTGCAGCTCGCGGCTTCGAGAACCGCCAGCGCCATATGAGATTTGGGTCTCAAGTTGGTTGCCGTTCAACAACGGATTCGCCGCATCTCCAACACGGGATGGGTCATCGTTATTTTGGTCATCGTTCGAGAAGGTACGCCACTCTGAGTGCTGATCAATCTCTCTATCTGCCAAAACGAGGCCACAGGTCCCACAGATGGTTTCGTGGGAATCCGGGGTTACGAGATTTGGAGGAGTTTCTCTGCATTCAGGGCAAATCAAGTGAGCCGCGAGGTTTTCTTTCCATAGTGCGGCAGATTCATTTCGAATCCCAGTCCCCAGAACGGTCATTTTCTTTCCCTTGGTAATCCTTTTCCCACCCAGTCGGTCGCTTTGGCGCCTTCTAATAGTTTTATAAGTAACTGTGAGGTTATGCTGCGATGCGTAAACACGTATAAACAACGGCGAATACAGTTTGGCGACTGTAGTAGAACACGGGCGCGATTGCCCAGAGAACTCGAGGAAAGAAGAAGGAGAGTGGACGAGTGGCAAAATTTATATCCACGTCTTGACGACTGGAATATTGCGTCCACTAATCACTTCATCATCGTGTTAGCTTCATTAACGAACAGTAAGTAGTATCTTTATTGATGGAGATCCAAGAAATCATAAATATTTGCAAGGCAGGCAGAGGTAGATATGAATGTGGATCGCTCTCTTCGACTTCGCGAAAGAAGCAGCCTAGATGCAGAACAACCACGTAACCCGAAGGGTAGCAAATCTATCTCAGCTTTACCTTTCACGAAACTGCTAAGAACTGTTCTAACGCACAGAACAGTGCTCAAGCTCTCCGGCGCAAAGCTCCCGACGCTTCGAGGTGAAGGCTTGCGGCGCTCCAGCTGAGGCTGTCGTGGGCTAGCCGGACTTCAGGTAGTCCCCGCGACGCGGAGCGTGAAGAAGGATCAAATTTCACGACAGAGATGTAGATAACGATTCCAGCTACTAGTTGATGCTGTAGAAACACGTCCAAACCCAGCTGCGATGCAGTGACACTTTGTAGCTGATGGATATCCAGCGACAGAGACTCAGACGTGGAAGAGTCAAGCGTGGTTGAGAGATGGTTGTTCGACTCTTGAGCTGTGGACGACTGCTGAGGCTCATTTAGGCAGATGGAGTGAGGCGAAGAAGATCACATGACTCGTTTGATGAGTCAGCATAACGTGCCAAGCCCGCGCCTTCGACCACAACCCAATCCGGATCTTAACGAGAGCCAACTGGGCAACGACGACCTTGACCTGATATTCTTTTCCCCGGCGTAGCCACGATAAACAACGTCTTGTCGCCTCCATCCTCCACATTCGCGATGATGTCTCAATCCCTCAGAGCATCGGTAAGAGCCATTGATCCCCCAATACCACTGCCATTGAGTTTCTTGCTGACTGATCATTCTGCAGCGCTCTCTCCTGGCCCGAACGGCCCGACAACCTCTGACGGTCGCTCGTCGCACCTTCATCGCTACCCCGATCAGACAAGGTATATACATATATCAATCTCTACATCTACATGAAAGAGCCCCAGCCTCGGTACTTTGGACATATAACTCGATAACTGACGCGGAAATTTCTCTTACTACCACCTAGCCGATATCGTGCAAGATCTGTACCTCCGCGAAGTTCGTGCCTACAAGGCCCCACCAAGCAAGCCTTCTGATGCCGATGCGCACGTCCAGAAATTCAATGCTCCCAAGCCACCTCCATCGCCAGAGGAAGCCAACCTCGCCGCTGATCTGAAAGCATACGAGACACAAGAGGTTGAAGTGGAAGGTCAAGCAACCAGCGGCGAGGCCGCCCCCGTCGAGGAGGATTGGTTTGAAGACGAAGAAGAGGCGCCTGCTGCTCACTAAATTAGCCATGTTTGCCGGGAACAGAACAGGAAAATAGAGCGCCCTTTCGATAGACCTTGTGTATTTGTGAATGTACACCGGAAAATCTGTAAATCTATACACTTTCAAAATATTTTTTTTCCTTCGTTCCTTCACCTACTCTTTTCTATATGTTTCGTGCTTATCGTTTATCCTGCTTGTGGGCTCCATGTGCTATGTTTTAACTGAACCTGCATTTTTTTTGCGGCCGGGCTATGCTTCTCATAGATCACGAGGGGGCCGCCATACACGAGGCCTTTCCGGACCGAGTACTCTGCATATCGACTTCAGTACTAGTCTGAAAGGATATTAGCTGTTGTTGGCCAGTATCCAACTGCTCTGAATATGTACGCAGGGCTTCACCAGAGAATCACAGGCTTGATCGAAGTCTTATGTCAAATTGGAATGCCTGGGCCTTCTGGTTTATGCGTTCAATACATTACCGGACCCGGCCGCACATGCGCTACCTATCGGGAAACTGCTTTTATGCTCATATACTCATGCACAGTACGATATATAATCACGGACATACATCCACGACAATATTCCGCCAGTATTTCATCCCAATTCACTCGGATATCGAGCGAAAAATAGTATTGGATTGCTGTTCCCTCGCATATAAGGTCTAGAGGAATACAAAGGTAAAAAGAGAGAAATAAAACCAAGACAAGGGATCGCTGGCTGTATCCGAAACGACATCTTCAATCGCAAGCATTTTTGGGCATTCGGGCCGAGTGCGGGGGATACCTGACTGAGGCCTTTTTTAAAAAAAAAATAATAATAATAGTTATGACTGCGTAAATAAATGGATAAAATATTATGACACAACGCCAGCACCCAGAGCGAAAACAAGGAAGAGATGCCATGGAGGAAGCAGGCTTCCAAGGTTTCGTCTCTTTTGTGCGTGTCTTTCCTCTCGCTCTTGCATAAAAAGAGTAGCATATTTATTTAAACTATGTTCTGCAGGCACTCAGCCACAGAAGAGAGTTCTGGGCCGGGGCCTTGCTTGTTGCTTGTTGGTTGTTGCTGGCTGGCAGGTTTGACGGGACAGCCACCAACTCCGTAAATAATGTATGTAGTTACGTCAAGGGAGTAGGGCTGAAGGGAATGCCAGCGCAGTGCTTCGTATCTGAATCGTATTTGCTCTCGTTCACCGTTGCTGGTGGGACAAGAAAAAAAACAAGCTACAGCGGTTTTGGGGAAGAGTAACATTCGGATATTTTTTATCTATCAGTCAAAATATTTAGTTATGTATTGCCGGTGGTTTGTGAGAAGCCTTTTTTTAAGTCCTTTCAATGTTCCAGGAAACCTGACCTGTGACTGAACAATGACGGAAGACCGGCATGGGGAGTTTGTGAAATAATGTATTTATATAAGACATTGTAAACCTTGAGTGCAAAGGAACATCCGAACAGGTTGTTAGTATTTATGTAGGTATTATTTGGATGCTGCGAGTTCACGAACCATGAGGTGAGAGGTAAATAAGATTCTGTATGTCCCTCCTGCACTCACTTCTTCTAAATCCTATTTTCGTATTCATTTTCCCATTCCTTTGAATCCTTTATTCGACGCAGGACCGCCTGTTGTCAAAAGACATCCACAGTTGGACGCACATCAGCCGCCCGCGGCCCATGGTGCAGGGTATATTGGTGGCAAAACATGTAAAACCAAGACACCTATCCACGCTAAACGATAGCACAGAAAAGAAGTTGAAGATCGCTTTCTCCGGGCTGTGGAAAGAGCAGCGGGAAAATGAATGATGGTGCCCATTACTATTTACTACTATTGTCCAGGCAGCGAACTAATAACTCTGGAGTAAATGCGAAGTTCATCAATCGTGTATATGTATGTATCGTACACCACTAGTTCGCTGCTAGCAGGCGGGCGGTGCTGGGGGCATGGGCTGAGGCTCAAACACGCCAAATGCCAACTTCAACAACTACTTTTTAGTGACTGCGGATGTTCTCTTCCAGGGTTGACTTGGACTGACACAACAAGTCCCCGTCAAGTCCGCTTCTTCTTCTTCTTCTTCTTCTTCTCGTTTTCTATTTCATCCTTGTTTCACTTCTCGATTTTCTCGCCCCTCGCTTTTTCTGTTTTTCTTTTTCCTTGTTCGCCTGCCTCACTTTCTTTATACGCCGTTTCCTCCTCATCTACAGTACCTACCTGCCTTTGGGTATCTTCGCCGCAGCAGAAGCATTTTGATGCACATCCGCCGCAGCCCTTCCGCAGCTCTCTCATTAAATAATACTGCTTGACTGCATAGGCCCCGCATGAGAATTGAGAATTGATCACCCCTACACGGCCACATCTCCCCTGTAAACTTCGAGACCGTGAGTTGGGCGTCACCCTCCTCCGCCTTCCTTGGTTTCACTCTTGGAAGGTGATCCAAAGCCACTATTGTATCATCTTTCCGCTAACTGGCTTCGAATTATTTCTATACCGTTAGTCTATGTAGACTTCTATCTATCCAAGCTGTCTCTTCTTCGTGTCTAGCCCTGCAACCTTTCGCCCAAACCGCCGTCGTTACCATTTTCTCTTGCAGAGCGCGCGTTTCTAATCGATTCCCCAAAGAGGAAACTCCCCGGTATCTACCTAGGTACGCCGTGATAAAGCTGGTCCCAATCCCACCAATGGTTTTGACTCTGCGGGTTTAAACAACTCTTCTCGGCGGAGAGCTGGCCTCTCTTTGAATCCCGCTGAGCTCCGCCGGCTTCCATATCTTCCGGACCTTTTGACCTTAATATATACACCTCCTCCGTTCAACCTAGCCTTGTTCTCCTTTGAGAGCATGCCTTCGGCCCCGGAGGTTCAACATGACGCTGCTTCTCCTTTCCCTCGTTCCGCCAGCTATAACCATCTGCCTGCACTGGGTTCCAATGTGAACCAATCTGATGCGAAAAGGACGTTTTCAGAAACGAATCTACCGCAGTTGTCGGCAAAGCAAGTGAGGCTGGATAAAGATAGCTTTATGACTGGCAAGAAAGTTCTACGCCAGTCTTCTATCCGCCTAACAAACGACAGATCAAAGGCAAAGGAGTTTTCCACTTCGTTTCCAGATGGAAACGCGCAAGGCCCAACGAAATCATCAACCCAGAGGGGCACTGAGAAGCCCTTGTCCATGGAACGGTCCTCCAAATCACGCTCAATGTCAAGCACAATTGCGACCTTAGCTCGCAAGCCATGGATATCATCAAGGTCTCCGTCTCCTTCAGCCCGGGAAATAAAGGCCAAGGCTTCAAAGTCCAACGCTGTAGCTTCTACCAATTCAATTGGAAATGGCACTGTAGAAAAAGATTCACGCACCAAGCCAGAGGGCCCATATGCACAGCAGCTCTCCTTTCCTGAAAAGTCTCAGCGAAGTAGCGTTCTGGTTAAAGGCAGTCGGAAATCGACCAACTATGGAGCCAAACCAAAATCTGAGGATCCTTCTAACTCTCAAAAACGCCCCTCCTTTCCCTCACTACGTGCGAGAGTTTCATTAGACCGACTCTCAGCCTCGCCGTCAGCATCGAATGAAGATATCCCGCCCGTCCCCCCTAAGCGTTCTGGACAATTGCCCCAACTCAAAGTAGATACGGGCCGGAAAAAGGATGAGCTTTGGTCTGTTTTTAGAGGCCTCGATGCAGACTACCAAAAGTAAGTCATATGGGCCGAGTCGAACTCCAAAATAATGTCAGCTAACAAGGCCAAAGATTTTGTACGAAAAATAGTTCCCTCAAGGCCAACGTTCTTCGCTCATCCCTGCTTCCATTTCTTTCATGCTACGCCAAACATCCATCCACCCAGTTCCTCCGGCCTGAAGACCTTGATAGACGAATAAATATCTTAAATAAATGGTGGGCGGGACTGCTCGAGATTCTCAATGGGAGAAATAGCCAATCTTTAAGTGGAGTGGATAGACCGGTTTTTCTAGAAGCCATTGTTGGAATCATGACAAGACCGGAATGGCGTATTCCAACCTTGCATGATTCGCCGTCACCTTCGACGCCTACAGCACCCCACGTTCCAACCCCAATTTCCAGGTCCAACACATCCCTTGAATCAACCGGGACAGATTTTCTTATCGAATCAATACACCACAACATCCGGAACATCTTCGCTCAAAATCTCCTATCACAAATCGGCTATTGTATTGATAAATTGTCAATGCGGCAAACCCCAGCTAGTCTTGTAACCTTTGCTGGTAAGACATGCGCTTATGCATTCTTTTTTTGCCCTGGTGTTGCAGACATTCTTGTGCGACTGTGGAACACCACCCCCGATACACTCCGAAGGGTTTTGATTGGATTCAAGGTGGACAGGAGCGCTAAAGCCAACCTTGAAACTTCTGACTACATCTCATCGTACTTCCCTGTGGCGCTGCGATCTTTATGTTTCAGCTCTCATGCCAGTATTGTCCGCTGTCTTCGACAAAAAACGCCACCCCCGATAGGTGCGACCAACATTAATTGGTCAGGGCCATGGGTTTCACGTTGGTCAGGGAGAGATACTGATCTTTTCTTCGTTTTTGCCAAGCATTTCCACATATTGGTTGCGGGAATTTTACCCCTTGGATGCGAAAGATCGAAATATGTTTTCGTTCCAGGACTTCTTTCGGTTCATGCGCAAATAATGACTGTTTTGGAACATACTGTCAACAAACAGTCAACTGCCTCGGCGGTGGATAATATTCATGCATCAACACCAACGACATTCGAAGATTTCATCGATGGTACGGATGCTTCTGCTTCCGCTATACCCTTGGGAACTGCAAATTCGCTGCGCGTCATGTCCGAAAATCGTCTCATTCTATTACTAAAGGACATCGTCACAGATCGGTCCCTTGACTTGTCTATAAAGCAAATGTTCGTGGAAAACTTTTGCGCAATCCTGAAGGTCGCGACGAAGAAAATTTCTCTCTTTGATCATAACGGATGCTTTGTGTTGTTCGACTTTATAGAGGAGCTCGTTTCGGTAATTCCGCCTTATTGTGAATCAACGCAGCAACCGGACTTACTAGACTGGAACTTTTGGTTAAATGTCTGCAAGCAAATGATGGAAAGTAATAACTCCCTCACAGAAGTGAGGGCTTTCTCTTTCATTTATGCTGCCTGGAATGAGATTAACCGGGTTGATGAGCTCAAAGAAGCGTTGTGCGTGGGAATCCTTTTGCACGAAACCTACTTCTATAGATACTTTAATCATTGGAGCCCAATGGTTCGCGCGTATTTCCACAGGCTGTTATGCTGGCGGCTGGCTCGGTGTGAAGGAAAGCCTTCTGCACTGGACTTGTGAGTACCAACAATTGAAAATTCCAAAATTAGATGGGCCAGTGACTAATAACTTGCACCCTCCAGGCGTATATACAATCTTCTGTTGGACAGACTTGATGGAATCTGGAACTACTTCCTTTTTCGCCAATCAAAGGCTGAGAGAGAATTGACCCCGCCGTTGTCGACTGCACCTTGTAGTCCAGCGCCTGGGCGCCGAATTCTTATCATCAGGAATGACTACCAGCCCACCTCCTCCTTATTTGTCTGCTTGGACAACATTATCCCACCAACTTCTTCCAGTCAGCCATCAGCGTACAAAAGCCACGGATCGCTACCAGACATCGAGCCTAATCATTCCCGTTCCGAGTCCCCCCCATCGTCTGGTAAAAAGAGATGGAAGACACTGAAAACCATATTCACCAGTTCCTCCAACTTCAAGCCAGGGGAGGTAACGCCAACGAAGAGTACCCATGATGAAAGCGAACACAGTACGAGCGACTCAAACCCCAGTGAAGGGTCATTGGAACACGAAGCCCAACAGTTCTCGACGAAGAATCAGCCAAAATACACCTTCAGGTTCTCCCTGCAGTGGAACGATCGTGCCAGATGGCCATCCAAGGACAGACGCCTATTCCCACCTTCCGTCCCGCTCCCTGCCCAACTTTTCCTCCAGTCCCTTCGCACGAAAGACACCAAACAAACCGACTCAGCCGACGGCTCCCTCTCTAACTCCCTCTCCGGAACCAACTCCGACGACGGCTCAGACAGCGAAGGCGCCGAGATAAACTCCATCTCAAAAACAACAACCGCAACCACAACAACAACTGCAGCTTCTAGCCTTACCAGCCCTTCAACTATCGGCCTCGCTACTCCCCCTCCCGCTCCCGTGCTCACCCCCTCTCCAGCTCCAAAACCTAACCTCACCGTCTTCACCGCCTTCGAACCCGACGCGGGCGGAGGATATCAATACCAATACCAATATCACCCGCTCGTAGCGAGTAAATATGCCGGTCGCGCGCTGGCGGAATGGGCATTGGTTGTTTGCGAATGTGATAATTTCTTCGCACGACGACGCGATGAGGGTGTTCCGAGCGACGATGAGGTGGAGATACCGATTCTGGGCGTCGAGAGTTTCCGAAAATGATATTTATGTACTGATGGGCTTTGTTTCCCCCCCCCCCCTCTTTTCTCTCGCTGTCTCTCCCACAGACACTCTCTTCACCCCCTTTGCTACGAAGGGGTACGTCGCCATTGTATAGTACCAGTATCTGGACATAGGTATATATATTCACTTTTCATTCACATTAGGTTGGTGATGGCATATCGGGGGGATTCATCACGAATATGCGGGAAAGAGACAACAACACCTCCTCTCCTTTTTCGTACTCTTACCTTAACCTTCACCTAATTCTTTCTTATTAAACGAAACCCCCTAGTTCTTTTTTCCCTTTCTTTTTTCTTTTGGTAGGGAGGGATTTTTTTTTTCTTTTGGCACCTGTTCCGCAGTTTTATTCCCCTTTTTCCAACTAGGCAAAGCACGGTCGTGGCGCGGCGTGGCATGGCGTCTTAATTTTTGTGTGCTCCGTTCATTCCCCTTTTGAATGATTAACCTCTTTCTTTCTTTCCTGCTCAATGAAAAATGGAGGGTTTTGTTTGGCGCTTTTTAATTAAGCATGGCTTGCTTGTCTGCGGAAATCCCAGAATCTCTTTTTTTTCCTTCTTCTTTTGTTCTCTCCCAGGATGGTGGTTTCAATAGGTTGGTTGGTGTTTTGTGTTTCGCATGCATTGATTAGAATTTTTGCTATTATTGCTTCGATTGCGATTCGTTTCATTCCATTATCACTCATTATCACTCATGATCATCATGTATGTGCGTTCAGTTTGTGTGTGTGTTGTGTGTGTCTGTTCAATTTCCATAATAAATGTGTTACATTGCATTACATTGCATTGTTACTTTTTTTGAATTCAATGCAACTCACTTCCAAGTCTAATTCTTTTCTATCAATTTTTTTTATCTCCCCCCTCCCTTCATTTTTACGTACAGTACATACATAACCTCTCACATTTCATTTCATGTTGAGGGGGGGGGTGTTCTCTCACTCTCTCATTCTTCCCCTGGGCGAGAATGATAATTGCGGAAATTACCTTTCTTTCTTTCTTTTGTTTCTTTTCATTCACCCAGATACGTACAGTACATATAGTGATTTGCATCACACACACATACGTTCTCCCGGGCTATTCTTAGCCGGGATGGGATACCTCGTCCGATTTTACATAACTAATGTAATAGGTAACTAGTAGTTAGTTAGTTAAAACCATCTACTATCTAGCTCATACACCTTCCAAACAATTAAAGCACTTCATACATAGCATTTCTTAGGCAAATGCATGAGAAAGGATTGAAGCTGTGCATCGTGTGAAAGTAGCGGCGGGAGAGGAGGGAAGAGAGAGAGAGAGAGAGAGGGAGGGGGAGGACATGGATGCTTAAAGTTCACGATATAACTGCTTCCACTTAACTAGCTATCATGAAATCCGAACAAAGAAATATATAGGTAGGGCTTTATGATAGCATAAAATGGTAATGGTGGGAGGGAGGAAAGGAGCTTATTTGTTTATCTTCACAATAAAATTGGTGGCTAGGGTAAGTTAACTTTGTTTCCAGATGAGCTTGCACTCATTTTTTTTATCCAATTGGGGGGTTATTTTTAATATGCTAACGTGCGGTAAGTTAAGGGGAGAGGGGAGCAGGAGGGAATTAGGGGAGAGAGGAAGGCTAGAAACTAAAAGTGGGAAGCGGGTTAAGAAAGATAAATGGTTTGTTTAGATGTATGTAAGAGAAAAGAGTTAAGTTAAATGGAATACAATTATTGAGCAAGTATAAATTGTGAGAAAAAATGACATGTTTTCTAGAGTATCAGGAGATTTCCAACATTATTTCCAGGTACGTTTCCTTCCATTAGAAGTGTTATGTGCATTTGAGTCAGCTGTCAATACTTGATTGCATCTAGAACAAGTGAAGAGGCCAGCCAAGTCAGGGGGGAAACAGGGGGAGAAAATAGCGAGAAAAGGTAAAATGATCTGTTCATAAATGAAAACATCACCTATCCATCTTTCCAATCCACAACAATCCACCCACCCACCTACCTTTCCTACGAACTAGTACCAACAGAGTCTGAAGTTCCCGATGCACTTTTCTCTAGTGTTTTAGCCTGTGCGGAAGTTTGCTCAACAACATCTGCTTCATCTGGTCCCGACGCGTTGGACTTTTCCCGACCAGGCTCAGCCACAAGGGGCGTCTCGTCGCCGGGTTCTATCTCCGCTTCGACAAGTGGTTCTTGTTGCGGTGGTTGTGTCTCTAAACCATCACCATCACCATCACCATCGTCGTGGCTTGACGCTGATGGGGTGGGTTCTGGATTTCGCGATGGTGACGACGAGCTCGTCGTTGTCGAGTCGCGGGCAACGGGAGCAGGTTCATCGGATTCTTTTGCCGGAGCGGGTTTTGATGTCGTCTCGGGGGAAGAGTCCGCATCTACATCCGCATTCGTATCAGGAGCTTGGGGTACAGTAGGGGTGGAAGTATTGGCAGCAGTAGAAGAGGGGGAACTAGCTTGTTCCGAAGGCGTGCTGGGTTGTGGCTCGGGAATTGTGGTAGTAGTAGGTAAATCTGTTGGTGATGCAGATCTAGCCTTGGCGGGAGAGGTGTCGCCTACAACGAGCACCCCATCTCCCCCGATCCGCCATACATTCCATGCATCCACAACTTTGATCTTTGGGGGAGCTGGAGTTGGCTTTTTGACGGGTTCTGTAGGGGGTACAGCAGCAGGAACAGCGGGTTTTCTTCTAGCTGGCCCCCTCGCTCGACCCTTTCTAGCATCGCTCAAAGGCACCTTTTCAACCGTTTCTTCGGGCTCGGGCTTCTTTTCCTGAGGTTTAGGGCCTTGCGGTCCCAACTTCAGATGACCCTCCAATTGTGAAAGAAATCCGGCCTTCAGAGAAGCGATTTTGGGCCCACCAGGCCGAGCGGGAATAGGAGGTTTTGGCTTTACAACTGGCGGTGCTGTAGCATCAGTAGAACCAGCAGATACGGTTTTTGTTAGGCTCTCGTCAGAATTGCGGGATGATGGTTTTGCTGGTCGTGCGGGGGGCTTAGGCTTCGGACGGCTAGGAAGTGTAGGCGGTTTTCTGGTCTCAGCCGGGCTTAGGGCTTTACCCTCTAGGGGGCTTATCGATTTTGAAGGTCGCGCAGGAATGGTGGGGGGTGCAGGTTTCGCTGGGCTTTGGGGAGAAGTCGACATCTCTCCCTCCTGAGGCGTCTGAACCGTAGTTACGAGCCGCTGACTGTCAGGAACATCCTCCCAAACATCTTTACTTGGGAACCGCTGTCTGGATTCCGCCCTAGGCGGCTTTTCATCCTCAAGATGACTCTGAAACTCCCTTGACGGTGAACTAGGCTTTGAAGAAGTTACACGCTTGCTCTGCAAAGCTTCCTGTTCTGGAGGCCCTAACGGGAGCTTCTCCTCGTTACCGATAGATTTACTGGGGACATCGGGCGTTGAGACTGTAGCCTCCAGTTGTAAACTGTCCGGAGCATCTTCCCAAATATCCTTGCTGGGAAACCGATGTTGCTCAGGACGCTGTTTAAATCGTTCTGCGGGCGTAGTTATTTTCGCCTCATCGTCATCGTCTGGGAATAGTGGTTCGTACTCTTGAACGTCTTCGAGTTCCGTATGGATTTCCTCACGTTCCTCGCTGCGTGAACCTAACCTCGTCATATTTGGCATAGTACCACGGGTACTGGAGGTCTGGCTACTCGGGCGATTTTCTGTATGGCTATTTGATCGACTATGGGTGTTCAGACCGGGAGATCCGAGTTCGAAAGCGGGCGAGATCGCAGGTTGTAAATGCTCCGCACCTGGTTCAATTTCATCCGCTGCGAGGACGGGTGCTTCGTTTGGGCCTTCTTCAGCCCAACCAGGCTCCTCCAATGACTGGGCGCCATGTGGTTTGTGATCCTCTGGTGCGGGGGCAAAGCCATCAGGGTGGTGTTGGCTATGAAGCGGCTCATCAATATGGATTACCTCTTCCTTCTCATGAGTGTCTGTTTCTGGAGCACTATGTTCAGTATCTGCTGCGCCAGCAACAACAGATTCCTTTAGGGGAGCTTTTACTAGGCCCTGCGACTGGAGATACTCACCCTTAGACAAGCGAGACTCAGGAGCTGCAGATGCAAGCCGAGAAGCGAGTTCGTCAGTCGCAACGTATGCCAGCTCTTCCTGCGGTGTGCCTACAACGTTCGCATGAGTCGCTGTAAAGAATTAGAATCACTCCCAGCAGAAAAAGTACGTATAGATCTTGTAATTTAAGCATTATCTCACCCAAACCAACCCCTGTACTTGCAGAGGTCCTCACGATTTTATTTAAATCATCACTGCTTAAGGCCCATTCCGGTCGTTCGTGGCCTAGGCCCGGCCCATACTGAGCCTGCTCCTCGCGCGCTAGTTCATCAGGGTGTTTGTCATACCACGCCTTCTCAAACTGGCCGCTCGGTTGTACTCCGTGGCCGCGAAGCCCATAGCTACCCGGTGGAAGGGAAGTTTCTCGACCACTTTTAGTACGCTGATGGTTGCGCCCAGGCCGCTGTTGTCCACCTTCATTGCCAAGCTCACCATGTTGAGCTGGCGACGGCGCTTGCACGTCGCCTGCATTAGGATCCATAGGCACGCGCTGTCCAATTTCAGGAATGCCTCCTTCCTCTCCATACTGTAAGGATGTCCGACGATTTGTTGAAGAAATAGAAGATCCCTGCGGACAACCGTTGGTTTGCATATGCCTGGACCTCGAGCGCTCCGCATCACCGTAGTCAGAGGAGGATACAACTTTCCCAAAGCCTGCCGCGGCAGCCTGTTGCGAGTCTGTTCGGGTGACGGCCCGCACCTGCGCCTCAGCGCTGGAACTTGGTAACGATGGCTTTGGAGCGTGGAGATGTAGGTCGCGATTCACATTCCGTGTTTCTACAGGAGGGTCGTGACTTTGCTCCCTGTTATCCGCGCTTGAATTCTGGTATTCTAGCCCTTCATATTCCATCCCTTCCTGGCCAACTGACGGTAGAGTAACGCTAGGCGGGCGAGCGGGAGGATTAGAGGCATCGTTTGAGTGTCGATGTCTCGTACCCGACCCAGCTGGCAACTCGTTTAATGGCGATGGGGCGTAGCTATCGCAATTGGGAGAGGCAGAGCGGTCGACGCGGCGACTGTTTGGGCGAGCAGGCACTTTTGGCATCTCGGGGCTTGGAGATGATAGAGTATTGGGAGACCGCGACGGCCGGGGAGGAACTACAGGAAATGGCTTCGTGGACATCGCTTCGGTTGGGAGTTGTGAATAGTCAAATGGAAAGGAAAGGAACGAAACTGCTGATTGTAATTAGGTTTTAATTAGTTTCTCTGCTGTGTTTGGGGAAACAGTCAAGGCACCATAGCAAATCCTGTGCTCCTCGACAAAGGAAACAAAACAAATGAGGAACTCGATGTTTTCTCTACCCCAACTGAAGCTTTTCTCTTTTAGTATTTATCTGATTTTCTTATTTTCTTGGAAAAAAAAGGTTTTCTCCCGCTGATTCCTTTCTTCTTCCTTCCACAACGCCATTTTCCGTTTATTTCCTCGTCTCGTTGTCTTCAGGGGAGCTGAGAACGAGGATCTTTGTTTCCCAGCAAGCGGTGCCGTGAGCGCATTGCTTACCTTTGCTAGTCTATTGGCTAGATTCCTCTCTTTATTAGCATAAGTATAAGCTAAGCAAGGAATTGGCCTCCTGGAGGAACGAGTATTTAGGAGTCGGATAGTAGAGAGAGCTTAAACGGTCGTGGTGCAAGGGAATGAGGAACGAATCAGACCCAAACGTCCCAGAACTGGTATATTGGTTTCACAAAATGAGATATATTTTCCTCTTCTTGGTAGTTGGAAGGCATATAGAAATTGAGAATAAGGGGAATAAGGGGAATCAGGATTGAGACGCTGTTTAGGAGTTGTTCAGGACAATGAACAATGGGGATGACGATTGCAGGAGGTTGAGCGTTGGCTTAGCTCGAGGGCGTTGTTTCTGCCACAGCCTAGCTATTATTATACCCACCGCCAATATGACGTGCCTGGTCACGCTATACCGGGGCGCTTCGGCTTGGCATGTGGCCATCCACCATTGGCTGTAATTTACAGCAGTAACGTGGTATTGGTCCGTACTTTTGGCCGTGTGCTGATCTGCGATTGGTCGTCGCGTTTGCGGGGATTATCTTGGCTGGCGGATGGGATGAATAACGTTGACGGTTGCGGCTCCCTTCACTTGGTAGAGTATAGTTCCAGGAGCGTGAGGATAGAGAGCCTTGGAACCAACTCCACGAGAGTCTATATTGATTAATGAATGGGTTTGAAATTATTACCTTCCGTCTAACACACGGTACTTTGAGCACTCCAGCAGATAGGAAGGAAATTATCTCCGAAGAGCTATCTACAGGAGCGTTCGTACGACTATCATCCGATGCATACATTGTTGCAAATCCAGAGTTGAAACACAAAAAGCCCACGCGGTTCAACCGTGGTCACTTGAAACCCTTCATACAAACACTACCAACCCTTTCGGTAGGTACGGAGTACTTCTTGTCAGAATAACTTCCACGCTATTTTGAATTGTGAAACGGAGGCTGTTACAAAAATGATGATAACCCAGCAATATCAGAGAAAGACAAGAAATTCATATTTTAATCGTTTCCATTTCGGCAGCAGATAGAGAGTGAAAGTGAAAGGGTTTTATCCTTGGTTTGCTTTTCATTTCTTCCAAACTCACGATGAAGGGGTTCAATCATTAATTGAGGGATGGCGAGAGAATGGCAGAGGAAGTACTTCGCATCTACGGCGTTGAGAAACCATCCCATGATAGCCGCATCAACCCGGGCAAAATCGTTTGTATTACTTCGTTTCTTGCCCTCAATGTAAAAAGTGCATGGGGTTTAAACTACTACTTCAAAGAGTATAGACGCTGAAGAGGAGAGAAGAGGTTTAAAGAATCTTTAAAAACGGTCATTAATATTTTGGAATTTTTGGATGTCGTACTCGTAAAAAACAAAAAGGAAAAGGGGGTTGGGGGGTAGGTGTCAGAAAGAAGCCCATCTAATGGAAAGAGAAAATAAATCGTAAAGCCATTTTTCCTTTTTAACTAGGGAGGACATGAAAAATAAAACTCAAATGCCACGGGAGATCAGGGAAAGAAGAAATATAAAGGAAGGGAGCGCAAGAAGAACGAAAAGCAACTACTAAATAACGCAAGGTATAAAAAGACCCCATGTCAAGTGGTCACATTTCGCCCGCTCTTTCGCACGTAAAGGTGAGAGGGAGAAAATAGAAGGGAAAAAAACGCCTCCTTTTTGCCCATCGCCTGGACGGTCATCCCCTCTTTCTTTTTCATTCCAGCATTTTTGTTTAGGGAGGGTGTTGGGGGCTAGCCAGTTTATTTCTTGGTAGCCTTCTGGGCGGCCTTGGTGACCTTGCCAGCAACCTTGTCGGACTTGACGACGGACTTGATGACACCGACAGCGACCTGTATGGGTTTAGGAAATTAGTCAACGATTTGAAAATGGATATATGATTAGAAGGAATATGGATGTAAAAACTTACGGTTTGTCTCATATCACGGACAGCGAAACGTCCGAGAGGGGGATAGTCGGTGAAGGCCTCCACGCACATGGGCTTGGAGGGAATCATCTTGACGATAGCGGCATCACCAGACTTGATGAACTTGGGGTTGTCTTCAACAGACTTTCCGGTACGGCGGTCAATCTTCTCGATGAGCTCAGAGAACTTGCAAGCAATGTGGGCGGTGTGGCAGTCGAGGACTGGGGCATAACCAGCGCCAACCTGGCCGGGGTGGTTGAGGACGATGACCTGGGCGTTGAAGGACTCGCAGCCCTTGGGGGGGTCGTTCTTGGAGTCACCGGCAACGTTGCCACGGCGGACTTCCTTGACGGAAACGTTCTTGACGTTGAAGCCGACGTTGTCACCAGGGTAACCAGCCTGGAGCTGCTGGTGGTGCATTTCAACGGACTTGACTTCAGTGGTGACGTTGGCGGGGGCGAAGGTCACGACCATACCAGGCTTGATGATACCAGTCTCGACACGTCCAACGGGAACAGTGCCAATACCGGAGATCTTGTACACATCCTGGAGGGGAAGACGGAGAGGCTTCTCGGTAGGACGAACGGGGGTGTCGATGGCGTCAATGGCATCGAGAAGAGTCTTACCGGAGGCCTTACCGGCAGCAGTCTCCTTGTTCCAGCCCTTGTACCAGGGGCAGTTGGCGGAAGGCTCAATCATGTTGTCACCCTCGAAACCAGAGATTGGCACAAAGGGAACAGACTTGGGGTTGTATCCGACCTTCTTGATGAAGTTGCTGACTTCCTTGATAATTTCGTTGAAACGGGCCTCAGACCACTTGGTGGTGTCCATCTTGTTGATGGCAACGATGAGCTGTCTAACACCAAGGGTGAAAGCGAGCAGGGCGTGCTCACGAGTCTGGCCATCCTTGGAGATACCAGCCTCGAACTCACCAGTACCGGCAGCAATGATGAGGATAGCGCAGTCAGCCTGGGAGGTACCAGTAATCATGTTCTTGACGAAGTCACGATGACCGGGGGCGTCTAGAGAGGGACATGTTAGAGAATGGATACTTGAAGCCGAAATCTGCTTAGAGGGGTACCGATCGAAACTCACCAATGACAGTGACATTGTACCTGGGGGTCTCGAATTTCCAGAGGGAAATATCGATGGTGATACCACGTTCACGCTCGGACTTCAGTTTGTCAAGGACCCACGCATATTTGAAGGATTTCTTGCCCAACTCTTCGGCTTCCTATACGTAGACAGTTAGAACATACTCGAAAGATAGATAAAAGTTCGCTATGTGCAGAGAGATATTTTTAAACAAGGGGAAGCAATCTTTCGAAACGTTTTCCAAAAAACAAAAACAAAAAAACAATATTCAAGTAAGAAAATAAGGGTTGTGGTTGGTTGGCCGAAATGCAGACATGTCCGGCGGAGGGGCAAAATGCATGTTATATGGCCTTGCGACTCCTGTGGTTGAATTGCAGAGCGACCAGCACACTTTTGGTTGCAAGGCCAACATGACAGCAGCACACTAAAATTACCCCACCATGAATTTCTTTTTTGGCGAATCACAACACAACTAGCGAAAACCCAAAACAGAGGGGTAACAGGGCAGAAAGAAAAAATGAAAAAAAAGTCATATCAAAGGCAAAAATCTGATTTCGCCGAATTTTTTTGCTTACCTTCTCGAACTTCTCAATGGTACGGTTGTCAATACCACCGCACTTGTAGATCAAATGGCCTATAGAGAAAACAACAGTGAGAAGGACGTTGTGATAACGCTAGAGTGTTTTGTGTCAGGCGGGGTTGCTTACCGGTGGTGGTGGATTTGCCGGAATCGACGTGGCCGATAACGACGAGGTTAATATGAGGCTTCTCGTCCTTACTGTGTGATAGAAAAAAGCACCAGAGTTAGTCAAGAGAAGGAAATCAAGATGGATGGGACAGATGGAATGGATGGATGCTTACCCCATTGTGACTGGATGTGAATGTGAAAAGTGGGAGAGTTTGGGATAAAAGAGATTAGATTTCTTGTAGTTCTTTGGAAGATACTAGAAGAGACCAGGAGAACGCTCAGATACTACGGCCAAGAATGCGTAGAGGTGCTGGCAGAGGTCAGTTAGAAGAGATGGAGCAGTTGATAGAGAGTTAGGATGATGGGACGGAGCGAAGTGATGGGGAGCAGTGAGGGCTGAGAGAATACGTACTGAAGCAGACGGGGGGAGGAAGAGGGAAAGGAAAAGAATTTTTGTGCGAGGAGAGGGGTTTTTGTATGCTTTCTGGGCGGGGGGGGGAAAGTGCAGGAGGCGAGACCGCTAGTCCGCTTCGGGTAATCACGTGCCGCTTATCACCGTGCTTTTGGAGGGGCTCAGGGCTGGCTGGTGGGGGGAGTTGGTTGGAACTTGGCGGTTGGTTGGGCGGCAGCCGAAAAAAAAAATCGAGAAAAAATTGTTTGCTGGTACCATGGCAAGAAGACCCCCCTTGCTGGGTTAGTTACCGCCTTTTCGCTCCCAGATTCCCTTCACGATAAGGTGTGGCGTTGGTCTTGGAGAGCAGACACGGGGTCTGATTGGGGCAAAGAAGATAAAAAGTGGGCTTTATTCGTGGGCAGGCCTCTCTATCAAATCAATACGAAGAAAAAAAATACTTTCACTGCTACATGAGACGGAGGCGTTCAGAAGAATTGTAGAGCAATTTTCAAAACCCCCAACATAAGAGCTTAAAACCCCGTAGGCGATCAATCAACAGGCTTTCTAGCCTTCTGCTTCATGTATTCTGTTCAATATTCCAAGCTACGGTGCTAATAAGAATTTTTTAATGCGGGACAAATCTTGCATATCTTGAATTCTTGATGTGGTGGGTATCTATGTAGCAGCAGCACATGCAAACAAGCTAAAAACAAATGGAACGAGGAAAGAAAAAGAAAGAAAAGTAGGATAAACCAGTTTAGATGCCTCGCCCTGCTAGATGGATTTCTCCAATATATCGTTTTGTAGAATATCGAAAACACCCTCTTCTTGCCTGCCTCTCTGAAAAACTCCTCTTCCTAAAGCAGAGTACACTTTGGTTCAAATGAGCGACCACAGCTGCTTTGGAGCCGCGACAATGACAAAACCAGGCCAAACCATCTGAGTAATACAAGGAATTTGACGAGATGACTCATAAATAGAGGCAGACGAGTTGATGAGCTGTCCTCCCCTAGTTTTCTCTCCATCGGGCCCCGCAGGTCGTGCACTGCCATTTGTTGTCAGCTCAGCATTGGCCTTCATTTTTTTTTTTTTTTTACAAAGATCTAAATCCTGGGAAGTGGGGAAGAGAGGGAGCATAAAATCATATGTTTGGTTCTTTTTAAGACTTATATATCGTACCTTGAAGAATGTAGTCATTGGCTCGTCCGCGCTTCGAATCTGCAACTGGTAAAAATATGCACGGTCGCCATCACAGCCTTCGGCGGGGCATTGCGCTGCAAGTCATACAACGGACAGACGGATCAAATATCAGAACTCGTGGCAAAAGATATAGAGACGAAATGCACGTCTGTAGGCCTAAGCAGCCGAAAGGAAAATCTCTCCAATCGTGGGGCAGGGAGGGCTGGTAGAAGGGGACGATCCGAATTGCTTCCACGTCAAGCAAATGTAGGGGGAGGTGGTGACTCACTCCCTTGGCTATCTGCATTCTTCCACTCATCTTTCCCTCCTAACACATCTGCAACTTCCTTCCGCTTCATCTCTGTCCGCTCGTAGTACGTTCGGTCGAGGACATACTGGTAGGGGCAGGTTCGGCATTCGAATCGATTGATACCTAGCGGGTAGCGAGGGGTGGGATCCGCCCGGGAGATGGTAAGGGTATTGCTACAGTTAGGGCAAACTAGAAACACATTGCGAATCAGATTGTGGTCTATTCAGCGGGGGATCTTATGCGGTTCATATAAGTATTTGGATGAAGGTTGAGAGACTCACATGTCAATGGCATTTTTCCTGCTGAATTTCTCAGTGATTGGGGAGGAGCGAATCAATGACTATCTAAATGTATATGGTATAGATAGTGATATCATTGTCACACCGAAGAATTTCCAAAAAAAGGTATGTCGTGCGAACTCATTGCATCCCGTCGTAACCTCCAGGAGTGCCTCGTAGTTCCCATGAGCTAATTGAGCAGAATGGGTCAAGACCTCGGAGCCTCAGAGGCCGGGAGCTAAGATTTAAAAAGGTTAGCTTCCTGATTGGCCAATCTGCCAAGAAAAATGTTCCCGCACGCCTAATTTTGCCTATCAGGACTCCGTACCTTAATTAATTAAGCGCAGGCACTTTGGACATCGCGGCAAAATACACAAGGGCGCCCGGAATATCTTTGTTCCTGCATTTATTGGTTGCACATCCATGATACAGGGGCTTGGCTGATACGAAACACGCAATTGGGAACATTTAACGATGTCATAACAAGAGTAAGGACGGCGACACTCTATACCAAGTCTCTCCTTAGCTGATTGGGGTATACCTGACAGGTCAGGATAACACTCCTTTTGGTTAGTTAACTGTGCAGAAACATCATATCTTAGCTCTGGTAGGTTCCCGCCCCCGCTTTGGTTGTCCACTGCGTCCGCCCCTTCATGACTTTTAAGGCTTTCAACTTCAGCGCTTGTTTGTCGAGTATTCCCTGATTTGTTTATTTAACCCGTGCTAACTTCACATGAATTTGATCTATTTTCTTTTCTATATTCATAGGCCCTCGAATTTTGACTGAAACTCGAGAGCGCAAACCAAACCCCGCACCCGGCCTCGTAATAACGTTCTAGGCAAACCGCAAACAACAGACACAACACAATGCCCACGGCAAATGATAAGATAGCAACGGACGATGAGGTACGTCGACTCCAGTCACATCTTGAGCCCTTTATGAATCTAGTTAAAAGCCAAACTTTCTCACAAAGCTCCGGAATTTTAGGGAGCCAGTCCCGCCGAGAGAGTTTCCGCCGCCTGCCGCGAAGATAACACCGATGCCCTAGAAGAGGTCCTTACAGAGATGGAAAAAGCGAAGAAAACAAGTGCGGAAATTGCTTCTTTTTTTAATAGCGTTACGGACCCCTTGGGCAATTATGCGCTTCATATATGTGCTATGCATGGCAGCTGTGAGTAGCATAGTCTACATTTTGTCATCCCAATTAACTCTATACCCGGCTCTCCATCACCTCACATTTAGTGATCCCAATAACCCCACAAGCAACGCAATTCTTTTCACGTGAAGGAACTAGGGAAAAAACAATATCATCTAACAATCTACTTCCATACGCACAAATCACAGACCACGCAGCCGACTTCCTCTTCGACATAGAATTCTTCGAATGTGACCCAAAAACCCGACTCGACAAAGAAACTCCCCTCCACCTCGTCGCGCGCTACGCAAACGATACAAGCCGCTACAACTCCGTCCCAGACGCCATCACAATGATAAAAATGATGTGCGAAGCGGGTTGTGACCCGCGAGTCACGAATAAACACGGCGAGACCCCCTCGCGATTACCAGATATGATACCGGAAGACGTGCGCAAGGAATTGAGGCAGGCGGAATATCTCCTGAATGAAGGGCTGGCATTACAGAACGATGCAGATAGTGATGATGATGCTGGCGGCCGGAATAGTGCGAGTGATTCCGAGTGAGGATGAGAACATGGGAGCCCAAGGGCGGTTGCGTGGGTTGGAGAGCATGCCCCCATTTACGAATCTTCTTGTTTTTTTTTTTTTTTGTTGTTGTTGTTCCGTTCCAACTTCCGCTATCTTAGAATCAATTCAGCGTTTTCAATTAACGTGCGCGCGCATCAGCGAAAACGAAAGAGAAATCGAAGGGACGGGGAAGTAATGAGCGAAAAGCGGACAGCTGCCCCTTTACCTAGTGTTGGATGCATATTTTGCAGGTGTCTCCTCCTTTATTATCTCCCTATTATGTATTTCGCTCTGGCCTGAACGAAACCTCTTGCCTGTTGCCCCCATCTGTTCCCTTTATTTCCCCTCGAGTTATTGTGGCTCATGTTTTGTATGCAGCCCTCCTATCTGTACATGTACAGTACGCGCATTTCCCGCCCCCGACACGCTTCCCTCCCTCCCCCCTTTCGTCTCAATTTACACGCACTCCCCGCGCCCGAAACGACCGTTCAGTATATATATAGATATACCCACCTGTATAAGGAATAGGAATAGAGAAAGCTCGCAAGGTGTAGCTACCAATCAACTTTCTTCCTTTCTTCTTGTCATCTTGTTTTCATTTCCTTTATTCGAAGGGCAATATAGAGGGAGGAGGGCGGAGAGATATATGACAAATAAATTGAAACATTTTCCCCTTTAAAAAAATATACCATATATACGTCAAATGTAAAACGGCAAGTGCTAAAAGGTATTCGCATCGAGATCAAAAGCTCCCCTTGACCAAGGTGTATGAGGAGGCTGGGAAGTACAAAATCATCACGTACTAATAACATGTAGAGGGGGGGAAAAAAAGAGAGAGAGGAATGTCTAGCAGAAACCGATATGTTATCAAGCCTCACTGCCCCCATCACCATCCCCATCCCCATAACCCTCCTCCCTCCCAAAATGCAACGGTTCCGTTATCCCCAAACTCCTCTTCAACCTCTTCTCAAACGCCTCCACCTCCTCCTGCCTCTTAGCAGGCGCACCAACACCCTCACCCCCATTCACATTCGAACCCCCTCCCTCGCCGAACCCATAAACCTCCCTCGCCAGCCCCGACACGCCCAGAACACCCACCTCAACCTTCCCCCTAGGCCCCACAAGATACTCCACAACCTCTTCCCCACCATCCATTTCCCGGTTACGTACGATATAACCTTCCTTACATAGGCGCGCGAGTAACCTGTCCGTGCGGTCGATGGGTGTGAAGTTATCCGCGTTGACGCGGCGGAGGAGGCGGTCGAGTTTCTGTTCGCGGATGGAGCCGCCGGAGAGGAGGATGGTGGATATTATGAAGGTGTAGATGGCGGTGTAAGTGCTTTCGGTTGTGGAGGAGGGTGCTCGTGTTGGTGGCAGGATGGTTGGGGTGCGGTAGGCGGGGGGAAGGGCGGTTACGACCGTCCAGGTTTTGGAGGTTGTGGAGGGCCGTTCGGTGCGTTGGGCAGCTGGTATCGAAGGCAATGGTTAGTTATATTATTGTGCATATTTTGTTTCCCACATGTATAGAAGAAGAAAGGGTATCAATCTGGAAAGAAGTTCAACAGGTAAGGGAGGGGAAAATATTACAAAAAAAAAAGATTCTCACCTCTCCTCTGACTTATTGACACCTTCTCCCTTAACGGCTGCTCTACCATCTGCATGCCAAACCTCTCTATCAACTCCGTCTGCGCCTTTTCAAAAACCAGCTTAAACTGCCTCGCCCCATGCTCGCCCAGCACTTTATCCCTGATATCAGTCCGCCGAATCACCTGCCGCGAATACTCGCTTGCAAGCGCGAGCCGCACCAGCTTCTTGACCATCACGTCAGTGGCTCTGTGTAATTGGGTAAACGTATCCGGCGTTGACCGGCCATCTGCAGAGGCATCTGAGTCGGAATCAGAGGCCTGGCGCCGCTGTCGTTTTTGTTGTTGTCTGGATCGTTGGGAAGCAGCTTGCTGGGGTTCTGATGAGGCGTCTGAGTTCATCTCCGCTTCACCTTCCTCATCGGGCTGTTCCGGAAAATGGAATGAGATAGATGAGTTAGCCAGGACGCTAAGTAAACTTCTTTGAAGGTCCGATTTCCCTTGGATATGGATGGAAACCTACAGCGCGACGGCGGTTGCGCACGACAGGCATCTTTAGATGGTGGTTTTTTTGACACTATGCAGCTAGCCTCGTAATTATTAGAATAAAAGAGCGGTAGTTCAATTGATTTGAGTATAGAAGCGTATTGATTTCAAGCGCTTTTGAGGCTCCCTAGGGTCATGGATATCAGCTTGTTAGAAACCCTTGCAACACGCGCAGGCGCGATGACATATGGCGCGTACTAATTATTGGCGTCTATTTTAGCCACCCATGGATTGGGGTTGTTGCTCCCTTTTTTGGAGCAACAAGAAGCCAGCATCATTGGTCTAGTGGTAGAATCCATCGTTGCCATTGCAAACGCAGTAACCGCGGTCACGTGACCCGAATTCGATGGGGCCCGTGTTCGATTCACGGATGATGCAATTAAATTAAATTCTTTTTTTTTCTCCATGTTTTGTCATATCTTTCCATGCTCTCTCGTGGAGTTTGAGGGCTTGGATGAATATTTTGACGCGTATTGGTGGGATTGTTGGTTGTTTCGTGGCCCTTCGTTACTTTCAGATCAGGGATATCAACATCTATTTACCTGCGTACTTCTTCAACAGGCAGGCTTCGTTCGTACGCTCGCACTTGCCCTTTAGTCTTACTCCAGGGTCATTATGCCTTAGTTATGTTTTTATTTACACAAGAACCATATAACGAACCCATCAATATTCTACGGACTTCGATTCTGCCTATCTCAGTAAGCCCCTGAATCCTTCACTCTGCACGGGCTCTATCTGACCGTTCATAACATGTGTCAATCGATTAATTGAACAAGGTTAATACAGTTAATACACTGGCTTGAGAATACTAGCTACTCAGGTACTCCGTACTCCGTAGGAGAGCTCTCAATATCAGAAAACCCTCATTCCGGGAAACTTCCTTGCAAAATGCCGCCCTAGCAGCGTTCGGACCCGCCCGCTGGCTCAAAACACAGTTTCCCCAGATTCAAGCGAGTCGATAGAGACTTATCAGGCCGCGCCAACAGGCCGGGCGGGTGCGACATTCATATTTTGCGGGGTAGCTCTTTTAGTTCTAGGTCGAAAGCTTGGGGGAGGGAACAATGTGCTGGACACGATGGACAGAATCCGAAAAGCCATGATATCACCGGCGCTCGCCGTCCCAATCAGACAGCGTCGTCGCGAATTCAATGTTAGCGCCTGGCTAGTCTGCACTGTCAAAGACGTGTGGATTGCTGGTCTGACCTATGGCAGTACGAATTGGTATGTACTATTCAGCAAGGAAGAAGACATTGCGGAGTTCCCCGCCGCGTGGTAGCCCCCAGTTACTGAACCCAAGTTGAACAAACTCAGAATATCCATGCATGCCTAGCTTGATAACGACGATGATGAATGCGTCTTCCATCCAACTGCGCATTTTCAAGATTGCGAGGCAAACAACTCCTCATTGCTTTCAGATAAACCTCGAGAAGCTGTATTTGTAACATCCAGAGGGCAGACAAGGACAAGATCCTGTCTGTCTACAGATGGGTCCGCTCCTAACGAGTTTGTAATTGCCGAAGAGAGAGCAATCGGCGTTTTGCCTAGTTACCAGCTTGTCTGCAGCCACCAGCAAGCTCGCGTTTCGTGCATGTGCGACGACGCCAGTTCGCCACGCTGACACAATGCTGGGATTGGTTCGGGAAACAACAGCAGCACAAGGGGCTTTGACCCTTGCCGAGATTTCCTTGGTTCGGCCCCTCTCCTACCAGCCTGTTTGTGCTTGCTCCCAGCCAAACTTGTATGAACAAATGAAAAAAAACTAAACGAGAGGATTTACACCAGACTAGCCGCAGCCACAGCAAAAGCCGAATCGACCCGTAAAAAAGCAAAAGGATAGCCAATGAAACAGCTGCATTTTTGCGAGCGATAAGATAACTACGTGACAAAAAAAAGAAAAAAAATGGAGCATATAAAGATGGCCGACACAAATCCCGTTGTCAATTAATAATTTATTAACGTCCAGATGCGCACGCGACTCCTTATATAGCTGGTGCATTGCTCCATTGCCCTCCCTCTTTGCCTGGCCGTCGTCCCGTTCTCCAGATACGGACCTACTTCACTTTTTTCTCAACCGCTCCCACAAGCCTCCCAAGTGCGCACGGCCGGTCAAGATGAAGGGTTGGGGTGCTACTATCAACCGCGCTGTAGCGGACAGCTTTGTCGGCCGCCGCTTCAGGCTGGAGGGTTCTGGCCATGTAAGCAAGCAAGCAAAATAAGAAAGAAATAAAGAAAAAGAGAATATAGAAAAAGGGCGAATCAAAGGAAAGCCTTACAGACTGACGATTTCAACTTCTGTTTTCACCTAGCGACATGAGCGGAAGGGAACGCGCTTCTTAACTGAAGTCCGTGCCGGCCTCACCACATTCTTTGCCATGGCCTACATCATATCTGTATGTACTTATACCTCTCTCTATATATGCAATCCTTGCGGCTTTGCAAAATGCAGCATGAAGAATGATAGTACTAATGAACTAACAGGTCAATTCCAACATCACTTCTCAATCCGGCGGCACATGTGTTTGCAACGACCCGGAGGACCCAACATGTATGGGAAACACGGAATATGAGTTGTGCTTGAATGCGATCAGGCGGGACTTCATTACGGGTACTGCGGCGATAGCTGCCCT
Source organism: Blastomyces silverae (assembly GCA_001014755.1). NCBI lineage: Eukaryota > Fungi > Ascomycota > Eurotiomycetes > Onygenales > Ajellomycetaceae > Blastomyces > Blastomyces silverae. Next base: position 15,275 of record LDEV01001859.1, on the reverse strand, counting down.
TTCGTCGTTCTGTATGGGTTTATTTGCCAATATGCCAATCGCACTGGGTCCTGGAAGTACGTATTTCTCTTTTCGGAAAAGGAAAACAGAAAACAATGCAACACCAAGTTTGGTTCAATATATATCATTGCTAATAGAATCCATTTCCGCTATTAGTGGGCTTGAACGCATATTTCACGTATAGCGTTGTTGGATTTCGTGGCACTGGCCCCGTTCCTTACCGACTTGCGCTCACCGCTGTCTTCGTTGAAGGGTTTGTCTTCGTGGGTTTGTCGGTATGCGGAATGCGCCAATGGCTGGCAAGAGCTATTCCACGGTCGATTAAGCTGGCTTCAGGCGCTGGTATCGGACTCTATCTATGTGCGTTTCGTGTCCCCTGGACCTGATTTTTCTGTCCTACACGCCCCCCTCCCCCCGCCAACGGTTTCTAACAATGTATGTCCCTTAAATAGCTCTCATAGGCTTAACCTACAGTGCCGGTATTGGCGCCATCACTGGCGACAAGGCAACGCCCCTAACTCTTGCTGGATGTGTGGAGAGTGAAATGATAGACGGAGTCTGTCCCTCCGGAGCCAAACTGCGCAACCCAACGTTTTGGATCGGCCTATTCTGTGGTGGCGTGTTCACCTGTATCCTCCTCATGTACCGTGTCAAGGGCGCCATCATCGCCGGTATCCTCCTCGTGTCCGTTATCTCCTGGCCCCGTCCGACCAACGTCACCTTCTTCCCATACAATGCCAAGGGAGACGACTCGTTCGACTTCTTCAAGAAGGTCGTCACCTTCCACCCCATCAAGAACACACTAATAGCCCAGGACTGGGATCTCAGCACCGCAGGCAGCCAATTCGGCCTGGCATTTATAACCTTCCTTTACGTCGACATTCTCGATGCGACCGGCACCCTATACTCTATGGCACGGTACTGCGGCGCAATCAATGAAAAAACGCAAGACTTTGAAGGATCCGCCATAGCCTATATAGTCGATGCAGTGAGTATTTCAATTGGCTCCCTTCTAGGCCTGTCTCCCGTAACAGCTTTTGTTGAATCGGGCGCCGGTATTGCTGAAGGAGGCGCCACGGGCATCACCGCCATGGTCACGGGACTCTGCTTCTTTATCTCCATTTTCTTCGCGCCTATATTCGCCTCGATCCCGCCGTGGGCGACTGGCTGTACGCTCGTCCTGGTCGGGTCGATGATGACTAGGGTCGCATCAGAGATCAATTGGTCGTATATCGGAGATGCGGTTCCGGCCTTTATTACGCTGGCGGTCATGCCTTTTACGTACTCGATTGCGTACGGCCTCATTGCGGGAATCATGTCGTATATCCTGCTGAACACGGTGGCTTTCATCCTCGAGAAGGCCTCGCGCGGCCGCATTGTGCCGCATAATAAGAATCTGAAAGAGCCGTGGTCATGGAAGGTTCCTGGGGGGATTTTGCCAGCGTGGTTGGTTCGGTTGGTGAATGGGTAGGTTTTTATTTTTATTTTTTAGTCCCCTCCCCCCTCCTTTTATTTATTACTTTCCCACCATATAGAGCGATAAGAGCCAAACTAACAACTCCACTTTCACACGATAACAGCAAGAAAGATTTCTGGCGCGAAGATGTCCTGGATGATCAAGGCTATGCAATCAGCACCAACTCTAACACCAATGCGGCGGAAACTGACGGGTACGCCGCCAAGGAAAATAAAGGCGCCGTCGTCACTGCGGGTTCCACGAGTGATGGTGGCGACGTGCAGAAGGAACAGTAGTGCACGGTAGAAGCAGCGGGCTGCTTGTTGATGTTTTGGTTTGTGATTGGGATGCTTGAGTTTTGACTCTCGAGACGGTGCAATGATGGGTCGTATATGAGCCCTTTGTTGGGAGAGTATCACTGACTGCCAGCAAGATGATAATTATGTCATATGAGGCGGTTGGTGTTTCTGGCTTGGTGTTTATTTTCTCCATGCTACCTGTCCGCGTATGTATATAGGGGCAGTTATATTCATATCATAATGTGCGTATCTTTTGTTATCATTTTGTTTCTCTGAGTACATTTATATCTGTATTTGATGTTTTCATTTGTGCAGTCTTTCCCATTACTGTTTTCCTCTCCGAATTCGTTTCAGGGGCAAAAATTCAGCTTTCCCGAATAAGGTGCCTACTTTAGTCCGGATATTTCTCCAAAATTTCTTCACCCATACACATAGGTACGATATTACCACATGAACGGCGAAAATCAAGACTCCATACATTATTTCCACGATCTAGTTACGTCTATTGATCTTGAGCGGAGTCGTTCCCCCTAATCCCCCTCATCCCTCATTCGCGTAACATACCCACTTCACACCCATCCTTCCACCTCCATCCCACCCTCAACCTTGCGATGAAGACACCTCCGCCCCCAACAACAATCGCATATCCGGATCCGCCCTAGCCATTGCTCTCTTATACCCGTCTCTCCCGCCAACTCTCGCCAAATAACCCAGAATCCCATCATACCCATGCAAGCTATACGCAAACCAATTCCTAAACGTCGTCAACGAAAACACAACCATAATATCCGCTGCCGTAAACTCATCGCCAGCTAGCCACGTTGCACCATCACCGCCCTCGCTTTTCGGCTTGAAGCGCCTGTCCAGATTCCCCAGGGACCGCTTCAGCCTGTCATTCCAGATGGCAACTAGGGGATTGGAATTGGGAGTGGCGTCTGGATTCTGGTTTTGACTCCCGCCGCCGGAGCCAGCATTCAACATCATGAGGCGTCCCAACAATGGCTGAAACGTGCCATTGGCCCAGTGGAAATAGTAGACGAAGTCCGCATAGTCATGATGGCTTGGTGGCAGAAATAGTCTGCCGTTGCCGTGTTTCTGGCAGATGTACTGGACGCATGCGCCGCTTTCGGCGAGAGTTAGCGTTTGCGTATTCTCTCCATTATCGTCGGTGGGGGGAGGGAGGGTATCTTGGATGATCGGTGCGGACCCGGAAGGGTGCAGTGCTTTATATTCTGGTGGGGCGAAGAAGGGGTTGCGTTTGTAGGTTTTTAACTCGTAGGGGATGTTAAGTTCTTCGCAGAGCCAGGTGATGCGCTCGGATTGGGAGCTGTGGAGGTGGTGAACGGTTAGGGGCATGGTTGTACTTTTTTATATTGATCTTTCAAGGGGGGGATTGTATAATGGATGTATGGATATGTATGGTTCATTGAATGTGTAGCTTTGGAACAGCGAATATGGGATTAGAGGGGCATCTATATAGGCCGATTTCCCCATACATATATGGAGACCGATCATTGGAGTAGGATGACAGGGAGACTTGCAGAATATGTCAGCTGAAGTGGTCTAGAAACATAGTTATTAATCCCAGCATTTCTTCTCCTATAGTTATCTGTCTGCTAGTTACGCCCGTACGGTGGTTGTCGGGCCCAAAGTACCAACTTTGTCGGCATGGTTCGGGGTCTAATGACGGCCACCTGCTTAAACAAAGCAACATAATTGCATGGTAACTAACTAATCACTTATTATTCATCGAGGCGCGTTCAAAGGGAAGGGAACAGGGAAATCTAGCAAGGAGCTTGAGCAAAATATCGTCTCATCTTCCACGTGTTCCGAAAAGCCCTAACTAGTTAAACGCGTTGCCAGCCTCCTGTTTTCCCGAAAGATCCGTCAACCACATATATATACAGCGCCTACACGGCAAATTGAAACGATGAGGAAATCAAACATGGGCTATTCATGAGTTCTGACTCTGTTAATATGGCAATCTACCTACTTCGGGCCTTTTTGTTAACTCCCCATTCCTCCCTTGCGCTGATATCTTTCTTGCCAACCCGCCCCAGCCTACCGCCATTTGGACCCAATTGCGAGGTCTCCTAGGCTTGACGCTGGGGAACGCAAAATAAATCTCCCCGTATGCAAGACCAACGGGGAGAACGACGCCCGAGAGGCAAATACTCTCGCTTGATCTGTCGTGGTTGCAGGTCAAGAAAAATAAAATGCGTACTGCCAAACCCAAATGAGATACAACCTTCTGGTCTTCCGCAAGCCGCAGGAAAATCCTGTGAGCGATGCTGCAATCTTAATTTGGAGTGCATCGTTGAGCCAACCTCCCTCGGACGCCCGGCAGCAAAGCGTATTCTGCGCACAGATTCTCATTCTTCTCGCCATGGCTCGCACACGGAGGCAGGCGTTGGGCCTGCTGGGACCGTACATGTACCTGTTACGGGCACTACAAGTACGCCATCCAATCTGGAGATTAAAGGGTATCTCTACTCAGAGGATATAGCGGACCATAGCTTAATCATGCAGAATGACTGCGGGCTTAGTCCATCCGAATTACATGTTACTATAAGCAGCAAACAAGAGATTTTCCAATCGATGATTGAGCCTGATTGTTTCCTCTCTTCAATATTGGCTAACGACAAAATCTTCGGCTCAGCCATTCCCCATTCGACCTCGCCCCGGGACGTCCGGCCCCTCCTGGATCTCATAAGTCACGATATGGCCTCATCACTTGATGCTTGGTGAGCTACTAAATTTTTTAAGTCAACCACTTCTCCAGTCCATACTTACTACACTGTCTAACCAGGACGAGAATAGTTTGGTCTGGCATCGATTCTTTCTCCCACAAACACCAACACTGGTGAGCCTACGGAATCGATTAAGTTCAGATGAATGTGCGTCATCCAATTGCGCGACGAATCTACTCTTCGCATTGCTCTGTTTGATAGCTTTCGAGTCACCGGAGAATCCTTTCGGGCAAAAGCATCCTCGCCTAAAACGGGGTATCCAGCTCGCTCTGTCCAGCTACGGGCAAGAATTTATCTTCTCTCCACCTACTCATCGTGATTCGGTTGTGGTTAGCCTTTTGCTGTCTGACTACAGGCCCGCGGCTATAGTTAGTTCGCAGAATGTCGCACATAAAGCGATAAAATCCGGACTGTACGTGACTATTGCATACAGGATTGCAGAGCGACTGGAATTGCTGCCCACACAAGCTAGTTTAAATCTAGGCGAACTGAAAGCTGTGGAGTTTTTCGGCTCAGAGATTTGTCTTACAGACGTCCTGCAAGGGTTGCAGGTGTTCTGTTATGATGCCCTGTTAGACGGCTTCATTACAAAACCGCTCCGGCTTATGAGGAAAGTGGTCAGCTGTATCAAGCCTCATATAGAAGTTTACCAAAACGTATTGAAATATCGCTCATGCCCGCCAAGGACCGTATACCATATCCAAAATACTGTGGCAACCTATATCATGCTGCAAGCTCTGGTAGATATGAAACAAAGCTGGAGCAGTCTGGAGAGCCTCTCTATCATTACAGAAGACTGCGAAAAGAAGTGCCTGGAACAAGTAGAGCACACCGATTGTTTGCTTGCACGCTTGTCCAGCTACGGGAATCAGAACGAGCTATTGGTCGTCCGCTCCCTACTTGAAATTCGATTTCGCTCCGTTTACACTGCTATCTCTGGCGCCGGACTGTTTTACGCCGCTGTACTGCGAACGAGGCTTCAAGCCAGTGGTAGAGTGGGAACTGATCCCGAAATCTATTGTCATGAAGCCGTCCAACTCGGTGCTCAGGTCATCGACACATGTAAAAAAAGTATATCAAGTGAGAAAGCCCTGAGCCTGTCAGCATTTATGGGCCGTTTCGGTGGACCTTACCCGGACAAGCTAGGAGCTATCTTGGAAATGTTCATCGAATGTGCAGAAAAGTTGGCGTTGAACGGAGTAGCCTTCCACCCTCCACCACGACAGCTCGTCCTCGAGATCGTCTTTGCCTGCAAAAATATAGTGGAAAATAACGTCATTCAATTCAAGAGCTTTGGCAGGCTGCATGCGGCTTTTGAGAGACAGCTCGCGTTGTTTGAAAAATGTGCGCGCCGTATCGAGTCAATGGTGGTCTCTGACTGGAACTCGATGGACGCTGCCTTTGCAGGCGGCTGTGTCTATGCTGCGAGCAGCAAAACTATCCATGGACTTTGTGAGGTTATGGAAAATTTGAAGATAAGAGCCTCAAAGGAAACAAATGGAACGGAGAAACCCAGCATGCTCGAAGGTCCTACGAATTCTAGTGGGTTAGACTTCGAATTTCCCTCTGGCGGATGGGACTTATGGCCTGAGGTAGGAGGATTTGATATTTTTGGGACTTTACAAGGCCAGTTTGACTGGTCCTCTGTTCAGAGCCCTTTTCCTGAGTTTGAATCGACAAGTACATCATTTGGTAATAGAATTGAATGAGAGCAAAATCCAACCTATCGGACATAGCATGCCAGAAACGCCATGGAGGAGGACTTGTCGGATGATAACCGCCGTCTCGGGGTTACGATTTGGCAACGTAATATCAAATAAGGTCTGCTCTAGGCTAAATTACAAATCAAAATTACTGTTGGTAAAGGGGAACGAATGTTGTGTCTCGTCCAAAAACACCTGCAGTCCAGAGACAAAACACCAACCTCGAGTGAGATATATGATAAACGAAAGGGGGGGGAGGACGGAAGAGAGCGGCTCCCCTTTACAAGTCCACGCGGGATATCTTGAACCCCCCTGGGAATCTTCTCTGGAACACGCCAAGGGGGTCATACTTCGCAGCCACACGCCTTATATGATCCACGTTCTCCTTACCATAGCTCCCAAGAGGATCCTGCGACGGGTCTGCATAGTTCATGTAGATCAGCCTGCTTTCCCCACATAGCGAAATCGAAAACTCTTTGAGTTCCGCAACCATGGCGCTCATTCCGGTTTGTGCGATGGCAAGCGCCTGCTCGTCACTTTTCACCGCCACACCGCCGGTCCAAAGGACGGCGTTGTGTTCTTGAGAATCGACCCCGAGCATGTTACCACCCCTTTGCTTACTGATATCGCCGAAGAACGAGGGCTCGGGCTGGAACAAAGCCAGCGTCACGAAATTGTCTGGCCCAATGGCGTGATTCAGGTCTTTAACATATTTCTCATTCAGCTTCATGGCGTGGGCTAAGATTCTCTTGTCATTTTTAAACGTTAAAGTCGCGCCAAAATTCCTATAAACAGCAAAGAAGGGCCTGATGTTAGCATTTTATTCCTGCATTTTTATATGATGGAGTTGAGTGACAGACCATGTTCCGGATGGGAGCTGTGAGTCTTCAGCGGCGTCTGCAAGACTTAGTGATCTCGTCTCATCAGGAATAAGGGACGGAATCCGGTTCAGCTTTTTGAAGCCTGTACTGTTGTGAATTCCCTCGGTGTTGACATGTATCGCAGCGGCCACGACATCCACTGGGAAAGCCGACGTATTATGCATGAGAAACGCAACTAGTGCATCCGTGTCGAACTCTTGATAATGGTCGGTGAAGTGAACAATCGCATCCACCAGCTCTGAGGAGTACTCAGCGCTCATGAAGCGGGTTCCGTACGCAATGTCCTTGGCGGGTAAAGCCTCCATATCAAAGCGCGTGACGATCCCAAAATTACTCCCGCCACCTTTCAAAGCTAGCCATAAATCGGCGTTCTCCTCCCTGTTCGCGTTGACGATGGTGCCATTGGTCAAAACAACCTCAAAGTTCCTGACAGAGTCGCAGGCAAACGCTTCACGGCCCATATAGTACGACGAGCCCCCTCCCAACAGAAACCCACCCACGCCAACGTCCCCATCACGGCCGCTGGGCACTACCACACCATACTTGAGCAGTTCAGCCAAGACGTCCTTCCATCTACCGCCAGGACCAATGCTGGCAAGGTTTGTTCGTCTGTCGTAGGTGGCTTGGTTCAACATCCCCAAGTCGATAGTCACTCCGTTGTCAATATTATTCGAGCGCCTGGGGCCGTGTCCCCCTGCACGCACGGCAACATGCCAGTCTCCAGCGCCATTTCCAGCCCCGGCTCCGAGCAAGGCGGTCATGATTGTGGATACTTCCGCCGCATCACGCGGCTGCACGAGGCACCAGGGACGCTGTCGGGTGTTTAGAGACCACCAGCTTGCAATACGTGGTTCGTATTCCGCGTCCGTGGCCAAAAGCAGTCGATGGCCTAGACCTGCCCGGATAAGCGCATCGCACTGTCCCGAATTAGTTCCTTTTGCATTCTTGAAAATAAGATGGGGTATATATATATATGCACATGCACAGTTACAGTACATGTTGTGATCACGGAAGGGTATGCGAGCGATAAGAATCGATGGGTGACTTACAGGAGGGAAACCTGTGGCTGCTTCATATGCAGGAGTCACATCTGCTGCAGCCGCATAGCTATGCAGCAGCAGAAATGCAGCAGTTGTCAACGGGGCTAGAAACATTGGAAAATGGTAGTAGATGTCGCTATCAGAGACCACAGGAATAGGAGAGCCAAAAAGCGAAAATAGACTCTTTTTTTAAAAAAAGAAAAGAATTGGCCCGAAAAAAGAAAATCTATCCCAATTCAGCCTTCAAAGGAAAGAATGGAATATAATAATAGTCTATCTACGACAAACGGCTGTCCTCATCCTGATTATATATAGTTTTTCAAATCCCATCATGATTTGGTAGTTGCGAGCTTGAATAAAGGGGTAAGGAGGGTATAGCCCCGTAGAGCGCAACGAGAGCGCAACGAGAGCGCAACGAATATAAAATTATATAGCGCGGACAAGGATTTATAACTTACTATAGTCACCAGGCAAACAATAGCGCAATTAGAGCGCAACGAGATGTATGAACATCTATCTACATACAGAGTACACATAGCGCAGTGCTGAGGCGCAACGCCCGCGCAACGAGCGCGCAACGAGGAAATTTTCTTTTCTTTTCTTGCGCAACCAGACCATAATTTCTCATATCTGCCTATCTGCCTATCTGCCTACCCAACCAACGCTGCCCCTTGTAAAGATGTAACTAGTTATATTATACCAAGAGCTTTCTTTTTCCCTTTTCCAAATACTCAACTCCTCAAGTCCTCATGGACCCAAAAAGCGCCGATGAAAACGAAGAAGGGAATGATGAATGATGATGATGACGACTATGATGACCATGCAAATGGTATGATAAAACCAGGGTAGTGACGACTTTCTTTTCTTGCCTTTCCCTCTATCATGTAATGTACATACATGTAGTCCTTCCTACCTATAGGTATAGGAGGAGCCTATCGTCCGGTCGAACACGGAGATCGAGGTAGGGCATTGTTAAGCAACCAGTCATACAAAAGAACATTGCTTTAAAAATGGTCTTGCTTTCTACATAAAATAAATTATCATTTTTCGCAAGGTATGTACTGTAGGAAAGAAAACTCTTGTGTGTCTGTTTTGCTGCTTTTCGTTTTTATTTCTTAATGAAGAGTGAAAAAAAGAAGTTTCATATACCATCCATGGATCCCAGAACAGAACAGGAAAGATGAAAAAAGGAGCAGAGAGATGAGAAGAAAAAAACTGAAATGAAAAAAAGAAACTGAAATGAAAACAGCAGGCAGTAAAAGCATAGAGTTAGCAATGCGATATTCAAGAGTAACTAAGTAGCTCAGACATCACTTGAAAAAAAAATCAAAGTTTCAAAGTGAGTAGATAATTAAAGAGGCTTGCTTGGTTACTGAATTCAATCAAAGGGCAAAATACTCCGTACTCCGTATGAAAATATCAAAAGAAAAGAAAAGGAAAGAAAAGGAAAGAAAAGGAAAGAGTAAAAAATAAAAGAAAGTAATGGAAAACAAGCTGCCAGCACTAAACTAAACTACTCAATCTAATAAAATCCAAACGAGTTGCTGCCTGCATGCACAACAAGAACTGAAGAAATATGCAAAGAGACAAAATCAAGCTAATGTCTCCTTGTTTATATAGTGTAAGAAAGCTGATGAGAGAGAGAATACAAGAGAGTGTGAGAGCTAGAAAAACCAACTCCTAGGACTAAACTAAACTATCTTTCTTGCCTGCCTGCCTGCCTAACATCAAAAACTGAATACAAAAAAAGAACAAAAAACTAAAGAGTGGGGGCATACTAAACAAGAGATGATAAGAGGCGCATGATAGAATGATAGAATGTATCAAAGAGAAGAATACAAAATACAAAAATGGAAACAAAGTTGACGGCAGAGAGAAGCCTCAAACATGATTTGGGTGAGGAAAGAAAGAGAAAAGGAGAGTAAGAAACAATTGTTGGCCCGAAAGGAAATGAAGAATCATGATCTAATAAAACACCCAACAAGCTGGCAGAGGGGAACAGGAGGAAGACAAAAGGGAGAACGAACAGAAAAGCAAAGTAATAAAAACAATGAACATTTCAATGAGATTCCACCAATTCGAAGAATTGTACGCCTAAACCTAGCTGTACATCTACCAAATCAGGTTTCCTCTCCAGTTACGTCCCTCCCTCCCCCCTCTTCTCCCCCTTACCAAAATCCATCGATGCATCTCACATGCGTTCTGCTGTAGTCATTCTTGATGTACAACCACGTCAAGACTCGGCCGCTGTCGCCGTCCCCCTTCTCTTAGGCTGTGGTGGTCTTCTCAAGCTTTTGACCCGGTTGATGAAACCGCCACCACCACTACCACTAGCTATGTGCGCGTGAGTCTTCACGTCCTCGCCGCCGCCGATACTGGAGCTGCGTCCTTCTGTAATTCTTGTTTCGCCTGGAATGACCTTTGGGCTACTAGTTGATCGTTGTCTGGTGTGGGGGAGGAGGTTATCTGTCATGCCGTCATCGGAAAGCTGGATCTTGGCGCCTTTTCTATCGTATGCATCATCATAATCCTGTTGTTGGAAGAATGGGTTCTTATCGTTAGGTCGCCTAGAGCCTGAAGCTCGGGGAGGGCTTGCCTGAGTGGAGTAGTTGGTGGAATCGATAGCAGAATCTGGCGGTGAGGTAACACGGGGAACTCTATTGTTAATTCCGCGAATTTTCTGTGCAAGACTCTTCTTGCGCTGCAATCCTCCATTTTGTACGTTGTGAGCTTCATTCTCACTCTGACGCCGTTGTATGGCAGCACGACTTGCGGGAGCGCCTTCAAGGAATGTACTGGTTCCTAAGCCCATACTTTCAGCTCCATGGATTGGTTCAAGTTTGGCTGTTGGGTCAAATGCTACGCCTTGGTTTATCTTGCTGCTAGCCAAACCACTGGTTGCATAATCCGCATACCCCTCTTCTCCTCGTCCATGGAAGAGATTGAGATCGATATTGGTGTTATTAGGCCCAGCTCCGCCCAGCGCCATGTTTCTCGAATCCTTTGCGAAAGCTTGCATTGGGGCGGCTCGTGATCCTTTACGATTGCGGTGAGGGTTGCATGCATCGAAAGGTCCATCATGGTGGAAGACTGAAAAAGAAGCAACATTAGTGGAAGTTTTGAAAATGAAATACAAACTATTTTATAAGAAGGCAATAATTGATCCTTACGGCCAGTCCCATATATGCTGGTAACATCCAACTTATCAATAATATCAAGTCTATGTCCAGTTGATCGCTTGCTGCGAGATTTGCCGTCTTTGCTTTTAGCAGCATCACGCTCTCGGTGTCTCCGTTCTCGTCTCCGTTTTTCCCCTTCAGGGTCGATTGGTTTTGAAGGGATATCCATGAGGGAAGAGTCTGAGTTGCGACGGGGTCGACGTTGACTGCGGGATTTTGAGGGTTCTTTGGGATCTGCGAAGACGTCTCCAATTGGCGGTCGACTATGTCCTTTGCTGCGTGGCTGTGATTCTTCCCCAGATGGTCGTCGAGCGGGGCGGCGAGAGGAGGCCTTATCGTCAGAGAGAGATGGTCTAGATGGGGGAATGTTTTCCGGCCGTGGCGGAGCTGGTCGTCTTCCTTTTGAACTCGAGGGCTTATCGACTGGCTTGTCAAGACAGAGGTTTTCCTGCAAACAAAACAGGTATTTGTATTAGAAATGTAAACGTCACAAGGCTGAATTGGCAGTACTTGCTGCTTCATTTTTATTTTGTAGAAGTGGCTCAGGGGGCATACAAATAGTTCTGCAGCGTGTCCAGTCAACGGCGGATCCACTGTTGACAGCCTTTCCGGTGACATATTTCGATTTGGAACAGGGAGCGGAGTGAAAGATTCTGAGTCGTCCAGGAATGGGTTTCTTGACACTGGGCGTGGTGGTCTCGGAGTAGAAGTTGTGGGGGAAGCGATTGAGGGCGACGAAGCACGGTTTCTAAATGGGTTGTTGGATCCCAAATTGACAGTCAATCGCGGTGAGGGTTGCCGGTCTGGGAAGGAGGATGGTGAAACGAGGTTAGCAAGATCTTGGATGGATAGGCTGGCAGGCTTGAGAATTCAAATTGCGGGCGGATGGGTCTTGCAGGGTAGCCGCCAGGAAGTCTGAAACCGCTAATGACCACAACTCGCAACAAAGCGGATGTAGTAGAGTAGTAAAGGAAGTAGAATGCTTGGTGGATATGGTTACAGCATTAAGAGTGGATGGAGATGATAATAGTGTTGGGTTTGTGTTGATTGATTGTTATTGGGGGAAATGTCTGAACAATGAAAAGATAAATGAAGTGGATATTCACACACCTGGCACAGATATTGGGGCAAGAGACATGGCGACAGTGACAGTCTAGTATTACTATTATTATTAAGGGCAAGGACGATGAAGTCACAGCAGTGGCGGCTGGAAGCAGGTTTCAGGCAAAGAGTCAACCACCAGCAGGCGGGATCCTGTGAACTTGTGTGAACCAACAGCCAGCAGTTCAGACACAGGACAGGAACAGGCCTGGAAGCAGCTCCTCCTTTCTTGCTTTCTTTATTTTCTGATTCGACAATGAAAACGGCCGATCTAACAGAGGGTGGTTGGGCGGTCGCGCGAAGTATCCTCTGTTTGCTCGAAACCCCCTAACCGCCCGTTGTTTTGTCGTCAGTTTGGTCGATGTCAGATGATGGATGATGATCAGGGACGAGTGTGAGGGAAACGCAATGGACAAGCGGCAAGTTGGGACGATGACGAGGTGGATACGCCCAGCAATGGCGAAACTAATATTTAAACGCTTTTTTCGGGCAGTCAGCTAACTTATCACTCACAAAGCTAGATCGATTGGTGATGTTATTTAGGAGAATGCCCTTGACCAGCCAGGACGAATCAACGGGGCTTCTTGAAGGTGAAACAAACGGATGTGGCGACCAAGCAGAGCGTGAAGCCTGGGCAAAGGGCGGGGGAACAATGAGAGGGATGAAGCGGACAAGAACAACAGACCAGACGGAGAACGAGTTTGAGGAGAGGATTGCATGGGATAGGTTTGGTTAGGTACGGGGCAGATTTGAGTACCGTACCTGTGACTTGAGCAATGTTCCGAAATCAGGGGGAAACAAACATACAGAGCGATCACGGGTCAGGATGTCAGCGAACGGCGATGAGGACGCAGGAGAATGAATGGAATAATAACGAATAATGAATAATGGGGGAGGTAAAAGCGGAACTGGCCAGGGGGATCGACGGCGGGTGCAACTGTGAGCATTCAATAATAAGGGGCTGTTAAGCCTGTTAAGTTCGAGGTGCAGGTTGAAGCATATAACTATGGAGCCGACTGGGCGTGCGGGCGGAGAGAAAGAGGGCCTGAATAATTCTTACCACACACCCACTATGCAGGATAATCCTTGGCCACCACGGACTGCAACAGGGGCATGCTCACGCCAATGAAATGGACCATACCCGTCTGCAATATCGAGATCACCGGCGATATCAATGGATGACGCTTGCGAAAACAGACGGGGAACTGGAATGGACGAAGGTGACAGGCGAGGCGGGTTACATGGAATCGAAAACCCTGTGTATCAATCCTTATTATTTAATATACTTCTGAAATTCCGAGGTTCCAAAAGGGCATGTTCCATGGCCATGATCTGACTTCTGTTCCTGACTATATTAATATTAAACAGAGCACTTCCAACCATGGCCACTGAACGTCCTGCTTGCTGTGATCTTGCATCGTGTCCTGGTGTTTTGTCCTCCCCCATGACATCTGCCGCGTGCTGCAGACACTTCCAGTGCATCCGGAGCCTTGCCAGTAGGAGCATAAAGTAGTTGGTTATATTATCATATCAACGCGGAATTCAAACCAACTACTACATTCAATCACTGGAATCTTCCCAAATATCCGCGAAGCAAAACAGAAATCTTGTCAAGATCAACACCCATTTTCCATGATCCTCACCGCAATCCCGCCATCAAGAAACTGAGATGACAATATGAAAATGGTTTCATCTTGTTTAAAATGGATAATCTTCATTACTAGGTACTGTACATATATGTGCTGACCTGAAATCTGCCTGCTTTCCCTCTTCCCCCTTCTGCACCCTCCCCTCCCCTCCCCTCCCTAGCTGATCCCTGATATTAAAAAATCTCCCCTGCCAAGAACCCGATATCCGGATTTACGGGCATCCAATCCAACCCCCGTCGTCGTAGGACTTGCACCTCTTCCTGGAATTCCACCTCCTAGACGCGAATATACAGAGAGAGGGGGACAAGAAAAAACGGGGAAGATCTGCTAAATACTTAGACCTGTTGGTTAGCAGCTTGGTAGAGGAGATCAACCACCATACGTATATCTTTTAAATATGCCACAAGGGAGCAGGGGTGAGTGGGTATGGTATGGTAGTTATTAATAAATAGCAGCAGAAGCCCAACAGGACTGATCCGGATACGCATTTCTTAAAGAAAAATTTCCGCCCGCATTTCCTCATTGCGGAACCAGGTTGGATTTTTGGAATCTTCGAGCCCAGGAAACCCTGTCAATAATCTCCCGATGCATACGGAGTAGTGGGCTAGATTATTGATCGATCAACGGGATGGGGTTAACGACTACAAATGTGATGCACTCCCTAGTTAAATGTGTCGCCGGTTGATTCTTGAATATGCTGTCTAGATGGACGGGGCTACTCTGGTGGTGCTTTTTTTTTTATGATTTCAGACGCTCTCTATCTCCCTCTGCTCTCTCTATATTGTGTATATATATCCCGTTTGACATTGTGTTCGTACGGGTTTTCCTCACATACCCTTTTCTGAAAACGGGGTCAATACTTACATACCTATTGTATGTACGAGACTACACGTCGGCTGACCCCTCGGGTGAATCAGCTGACCTGCGCTAGAGCAGTTGAGCTGACCCCAAATATTTCTTGGCAAAAAATGGGTCAGATGAGAACTAAACTCAAATGAACTTTTACCTTCTTATACATATAGTATAAAAGAATTATATTATTATTATTATTATTATTATTATTAATATATAATAGTAGTACTATTTTATATATTATACTATTATTATATTTTAAAGAATTTAATACTAGTTATATATTAGTTATATATTAATAAAGAACTAATTATATACTAGTCAGATACTAGTAAATAACTAGTTAAAATTAACTTAGAAAAATT